>CABHPP010125166.1:0-17088 GCA_902168425.1 Peromyscus attwateri | reverse complement strand
CTCTCTCTCTCTCTCTCTCTCTCTCTCTCTCTCTCTCTCTCTCTCTCATTCACTCATTGTTTTGTTTTCTGACAGGAATTCAGGACCAAGTTGTTTAAAAGTTCCTTAAGACCCTTGTGGAGATGTTGTCATGTGTCTAGGTTTGAGCTGAAAATCACCTCTCTGGGAAAGAGCACCAGGAGATCATGAATATTTAAATGAGGGAGAATATCTCATCAGTTATAGCGGAGTCTCACTTCTCACGGTGATGCACACCATCATGCTACCATCCAGCACTGAGGTGAGTGGCCAGAACTAAAGACATTAGATAGCACTCCTCGGAGAATCCACGCTCATCTTCTTGAAATTACCTTACTTTCTTCACTAGAACCCCTCTTTATCTTAGTTGTACTTAATATCTACATTAAGAATTATTTCAACAGCTCTGCTGAAAGGAAGGAAGATGGTAGGGAAGGAAGTAGGAAAGAAAACAAGGAAGGAAGAAAAGAAGGAAGGAAGGAAGTAAAGAAGGAGGAAGGAGGGATGACTAACAGATACAGTAATAGGTAGAAACAAAGTTGGTTAAAAAAACAGACATGGTAAGGGAAAGGGACTCTGGTATTGGTTTTGAAAGTGGGAACTTGAAAAGGCTTTTGGATGAGATTGGAGCTATTTTCAACTCAGGGAAAAGTAGACGGTCTCTAATTCTCCCTAGGATGTGCAAACCCTTTTCTTCCAAACGCTGTTACCAAGTTTCTCTTATCACTGATATCACCTCCTTCCATGCTTCTATCTTTACTTAGTCAGCCTCTGTCTCTGTCTCTGCCTCCATCTCCATCTCCCTCACTCTTTCTCTATCTCTTTTTGAATGTTTCTTCCAAGTTTTCAGTTTTTTGTTTTGATTTGACTTGGTTTGGGTTTGGGGTTTTCAAGATAGGGTTTCTTTTTTTAACATTTGTAGCTGTAATCTTATTTTATTTTTTATTTTTGTATTAAGAAATTATTTATTTTACATACTGACCACAGATCCTTCTCTCTTCCCTCCTTCCGCCCCCTCAGTCTTCACCCCCAACCCACCCTCCAGTTCCTCCTTGGCCAAGGTCAAAAGCAAGACAGTTATGTAGCTTGATCTGCTTAAGGGCCCCCCTAGCAGTAGGAAAGGATCCATCCCTGGTGCATGGGCTGGCTGTTTGGAGCCCAATACCTATGGTGGGACACCTTGGACAGCCTTGATGTGGTGGTGGGGGGTTTGGACCTGCCCCAACTAAATATAGGGTTTCTCTGTGTAACCCTGGCTGTCTTAGAACTGTCTTTGTAGACCAGGTTGTCCTCAAACTGTCATTATTTGATAGCATAATTTACTATGAAAGCAAAATCTTATTTTAATTTAGCTTCGTTTTTAATTATCATATATAGTATTAGCTTTCATTATGACATTTTCAAACAAATTTATTTTTTATTTTCCTCTTCTCTTTCACTCCTCCAATATCCTCTCACACCTCTACATATTCTTTAGAATCCTTTTCACTTTAATGACACATTTGCCATTTGCCGTTTCCCTCTTTTTCATTTCCCAACAGTTTTTTTTTTTTTTTTTTTTTGATTTTCGAGACAGGGTTTCTCCATGTAGTTTTGCTGCCTGTCCTGGATCTCATTCTGTAGACCAGGCTGGCCTCCAATTCACAGAGATCTACTGTCTCCCAAGTACTGAGAGTAAAGTTGTGTGCCACAGCCACCCAGTTTCCCTAATAGTTCATTTTCCCTCATCTTTTGATCTCCTTTCTGGTTGCATAGCATATAACCACTTTTCCATGTAGTTTCAGAAAATTTCATGATTTCATTTTCCTTTACACATGAACAAAATCCTACTGTGTGTAGATACCACAGTTCTATTATCTGCAGATGAACATCTAGGATGGACATAATTCCATTTCTATTTTGAGTACTGCAGCAGCTTATGTGGATGTGCAAGCATCTCTGTGATAGGACATAGAGACCTTTGGGTGTATGCCCAGAAATTATATAGCTGTGTCATATTGTAGTCCTATTTTTATTTTATTGAAAAATCTTTGTATTTATCTCTATAATGAACATAGTACTTTACCCTCCTATACATAAAGAGTGAGGATTCCTTTTCCATATCATCATCAGCATTAGTTGTTGTCTAGTCTCTTGTTGTTAATCATTTTAAGGGGTGCAAAGGAGTTTCAAAGTATTTGTAATTTGCATTTCCCTGGTAGCTAAGTACGTTGTACACACTTTTCTTTAAAAAAATTATTCATTTTACATACTAACCACAGATCCCCCTCTCATCCCTCCTCCCACTGCCCCTATCCTCTCCCCCACATGTACCACCATCCCCTCCTCCAAAAAGATAAGACCTCCTTTTTTCTCAACTGAATGCGCCAGGCTTTGTTGAATACTTTTAAGAAGGATTTACTACTAATGTGTGGTTTTTCTTTAAAGAAATTCTCGTCCATTTCATTAAATGTTTGTTGACTGAAAAGTTTGTGGAGTGATGGTTTAATCTTTATTTTATGTATATTCTAGGTTTTAAGCCACTGAGTGAAATACAGAAGTCAATGAATTTCTTCCATTCTGTAGGTTATATCTCCACACAGCTGGTAATTTCCTTTAATGTGCAGAAAGCATTTAAATTCCTGCAATTCCATGTGTTAATTCTTGGTGCATTTCCTGTACTCTTGAGCCTTGTTGCTTCTACCTATATCTTATATTACTAACATTTTCCACTGAGAGTTTTAGCATTTCAGCTTTTGAGTAATTTATCACTATTTTTTCTGCAGGGTGAGGGGATATAGACATAGGCCCATTCTTTTACAGGTGGATATCAATTTTATACATAGTCATTCTGGGTCAGAAGGTCTGACCACTGAATCATACCAAACATTCAAGAAAGAAGTGACTGTGTCCTCCTGAGATTCTTTTTTTTTTTTTTTTTTTTGGTTTTTCGAGACAGGGTTTCTCTGTGTAGCTTTGCGCCTTTCCTGGAGCTCACTTGGTAGCCCAGGCTGGCCTTGAACTCACAGAGATCCGCCTGGCTCTGCCTCCCGAGTGCTGGGATTAAAGGCGTGCACCACCAACGCCCGGCTCCTCCTGAGATTCTTCCTGAGAACAGCTGAGACTCTGCAGGGCAATGGTAGGGAATACCAGATCTCTCATTTATCCCTCTTACTCAACACTAGTCATTCCCTGTGTGTCTTTGTATCCGCTCGTGTCCCCAGATCCTTGAACAGCATTTGCTATTAAGAATGACAAAAGTTGATGACACAACACGAGGGAGATGCAGTAACACTCCAAATGGATCTTGGTTATCACTTTTCAATTTTGTTGAAGAATAACAATACTAATTGTATAGTGTCTACAACATTTTACTTTCCTGTGCGTTCTGCACTACAGTTTGTTTCCTCCATATGCTTAGCAGCTTTATCTCCTACTTTTATTTAAGTTTATTTGTTTTAATTATATCTGATTCTACAGTATGTGATGATCTCTCATTGCAACTTAGATGTGCATCCCTCATTGTATTCCCTTAATTACTGGTGATGTTGAGTCTCATTTTGAACACATGTTGGACATTTCTGAAATAATTTTAGGAATATTAAGAAAGTCTGGAACCCATCTCTTGTTTGTTTTATATTTTAGGTTTTTTCAAGTTTAGTTTCAAATATTCATTTTATGGTAGAGTGAGTAGTCATTGTTTAAGAGTACATACTACTGTTAATTTGAATGTGTGTTCAGTTCCTAGCTCCTACCGGTGGCTCACAACTGTCTACAAATCCAGCAGTAGAAGATGCCAAGCCTCTGGCCTCTGTTGTCATTCACACTCATTTGGGGGCTCCCAAACACACATATAATTAAAAACAAGATAAATCTTAAAATGAAATATTCTTTAGATATTATGAATACTTAATCAATCATTGTAAATATGATTTTCAAATATTTTCTGTTGTTTCTCTTGGTGAAATTTGAAATCTGTTTCATGTGAGTTTCAGGAATAATGAATGGCGTGCTTTAAAAATTTGTTCTTTGAAAATTAACCTAAAATCATTGTGTTTAGTCAAAAGCAATGAATACATTAATGTTTTAATTATTTTATTTACTATTTATCATTTATTTAAGAATGGGTTTCTCTGTGTGTGGAGTTCACTGTCTTGGAACTGCCTCTATAGACCAGATTAGCTGCAAATTTATAGATCTGTCTGCCTCTGTCTCTTGAGTCCTGAAATTAAAGGTGCCGCCACCATGTCCAGAGAAAACATACATCTTTAGTAAACATATCCAATATTTTCCCTTACAATAACAGAGAAAAACTTCTTTTATAAAGAAAACACTTTTTAACATTCTTTTTCAGTGAGAGAGCTATGTAAATCCAATAAAGTGGTGAATGTTTTATTTGTTAACTTCATGAAATAAAGCACACTCATAACGTATTTCTAGAGTCTGTTGACTGGGATACATTTATTTACCTTTTTCATAGGAGTGAAAATGACTCCTGCAAACTTGGCAATGGGAATTTTCCTCTTCTCTCAGATTACAGTGGGCATGCTTGGCAATTCCTCAATACTATTTTACTATGTCATTTTGATATTCACTGGAAAGCATTTAATGCCCAAAGACCTGATCCTAGAGCACTTGACTTTTGCCAACTGTTTGTCTCTCATCACAAAAGGCATTCCACAGACAATGGCACATTTTGGATTCAAGGATTTTCTGGATAACATTGGATGTAAATTGATAATGTATATTTATCGAGTAATGAGAGGGATGTCCCTGTATGTCATGTGCCTATTGAGTAGCATCCAAGCAATCACAATGAGCCCCAACAACTCCAGGTTGAACAAGTTTAAACACAGAACTACCAAGTACATTGGTCCTTCCTGCTCTCTCAGCTGGCTTGTGCACATGCTGTTAAACATCTTGACTCCAGCAAGAGTATTAGGCCCCATTTACAGGAAAAATATGACTAACTTGGTGATTCATGGATACTGCTCATGGTTTGTTTCCGGCAATGTGGCAGTTGCACTGTACATGTTCTTACTGTGCTTCTCTGATGGCCTGTGTCTGGGTCTCACGGCCTGCTCGAGTGTCTCCATGGTGAGTCTCCTCTACCGACATAAGAGACAGGTCAAGCATATCCACAGTGCTCACCACTTTCTGAATGTCTCACCTGAGGACAGAGCCACCCAAACTATCCTCATCCTGATGTGCACATTTGCCATCTCTTACTCAGTGTCATCCATCCAGCTTGTCTTTAGGACCTCCTCCAAAGGTCCAATGCTATGGGTAGAAAGTGTATTTCTATATCTAGAAATTTGCTTTCCCTTAGTTTGCCACTTTGTTCTCATCAGCAATATCAAGTCTATTTCTAGCCTGTTTTTACCCTGCTGCAGTAAGAGATAGGTCCCTCTAAGTCTGACATGAGCCCTGTTTGTTTGTCTTTTCATACATATTGGCACATTTTTTTTATCTTTTGTGTAATGCTAAGGCTGCAATTTGAAGTTATTGAGCATCCTGTACCTGTCTCCTGTGTCAGATGGTCTGATCAATAGTCGTTTTATTATAGCATTTTCTTACAGAATTTTCTATCCAATAATGAGAATTGTTTATACATGTGGAATCATCATATTATACAAATTACTAGGTGACAATTGGCAAAGTGTAGGTCAACATGAAGAAATATGTATGGGAGTCCTGATCTTATCTGAAGTATCAGGAAAAGATTTTCAGATCTTATGGGTGTGGATGAGGTGTTTTTATTTTGCATGCGTGCGTATTTTTTTTCCTACATGTATGTCTATGTACCACATGCAAACCTGCAGAGGTCAGGAGAGGGTGTTCAACCGTTAAGGACTGGAGTTACAGGTGATTTTGAGCCACCATTGAGTGCTGGAAATAGAGCCTGTGTCCTCTGGAAGAGCAATCAGTGCTCTTAAGCACCAAGCCATCTCTCCATCCCTGAGAAGTTTCATTACATTTTTTTTTATTTTGTGTAGCTGTGTGTGCCTCAGCACATGTATGTTACCATGTGAATCCTGCTACCCACAGAGGCAAGAAGAGCATGCTGGATTCTCTGGAACTTGAATTATAGGCAGTAGGAATCACTCAATGTGATTGGTGGAAACTAAACTCAGTTCCTTTAGAAGTTCACTAAATGCTCTTTAACCACTGAACCAGCTCTCCAGCTCCATACTGTTTTTTTGTTTTTTTTTTTTTTTTTTTTTGCTTCTCATATGTAGAAACTATAATCCTTCAAGTATCATCATCACTAGTCTGAAAGTGTTGTAGAAAAATGGAGGGAATGGAATTCACCATAAGAAAATTAGCCTCAGAAATGCAAATATTACATTTTCTTTCATGTGAAATCAAGGGGAAAAAAGGAGTCAGAGTGAAATATGAACTACTGTTGCTTGAGTTTTCCTGCCTGGCCCACGGTCAGGATAAATCTCTTTCACCTGCCAGTCCCACAGCCGCTCAGACTCAACCAAGTAAACACAAGAGACTTATATTGCTTACAAACTGTATGGCCATGGCAGGCTTCTTGCTAACTGTCCTTATATCTTAAATTAATCCATTTCTATAAATCTATACCTTGCCACATGGCTCGTGGCTTACCGGCATCTTTACATACGGCGGCTGGCTGGCAGTGACTCCTTCTGCCTTCCTGTTCTTTCTTTTCTCTCTGTTAGTCCTGCCTATACTTCCTGCCTAGCCACTGGCCAATCAGTGTTTTATTAGCAACACATTTGCCATACAGAACAGCCCACAGCAAACTACTGAGAAGAGGAAAAGTACCAGAGAACAAGAAAGGGGGACACAGATGAGACAGTGAAGAATGAACAGGACACAATGAACTAATGCACATGTGTGAAAATATCATGATGCAATCTATTGCTATGTACAATTAAGACATGCTTTAAAATAAATAAATAATTAAAGCCTGTCTCCACTACCCTGTGTCACATTTGGTTCATTTTATTCACATGACTATCTCTATGACTCTAGCTGCTCCATGCCACGTTCTATAGCATCCACTTTCTAGAAGGTTCATCAAAATGTTTTATTTGTGTATAATTTTATTTGTTACACAAACTCATTTCTTCATGAAAATATTCCTCTAACCTCCAGCTTTTCCCTGAGGAGTAAAATTAATAATATACTTTATTTATAATAATTTTCCTTGTAGAAAATTTCTCTTTTTCTGCAAAGAAAAGATGGATGTAGCCTGGGTCTTCTGGTCCCTAGAGAATGTACACCCCAATCACCCAAGTCCTTCCCACTGGGGGATAAAAGCTTCATCTTCTCCATGACATGGGAGACAGAGGCAGGCAGATCTTTGTGCATTCAAGGCCAGCCTGGTCTACAGAGCAAGATCCAGGAAAGGCGCAAAGCTACACAGAGAAACCCTATCTGGAAAAAACCAAATTTTGTTGTTGTTGTAAAAAAAAAACAAAAAAAAAAACAAAAAAACAACAAAAAAACCAAAACAACAACAACAACAAAAAAAAACACATGGACCTGGGGCAGAGACTTTCAATCCTGAGTTTAACACCATTTTTAAAAGGTATTGACATATTATTTCTAAATAACAGTGACACCACCAAACCAATGAGTGCCCTCCTTCAGTCTGTTTAGACAGTCTGTTTCTACACATTTAAGTTTATTTCATTCACATAGCTGGTCTTTAGTTTTACTTTCTTTTGCCCATTTCAAGAAGTAGGACAATTTTCCTTAATTGTGTTTGTCTGAAACTGAGCATTTTAAAATCTTGTATGATTTGATTCTTAATCTCTTGTCCAATGCATTATCTGTGAGCTTTCTCTGCATATTACAGATATTACCATTTGATCTTCCAACCCCAAAACATCTGAAAATTTTATTCTCATTTTGCTGTTTCTTCTAGTCCATAGTTTTTCTTATTACTGTATCTTATTTCCATAAAACACAATTTGGATGTGAACATGCTCTAAAGAAGGAGGGTTACTAAATGCTACAGTTAGTCTGGCTTAGATATTTCAGGAGAGTGCTTTTTTTCTGCTACCACAAGGAGGAACCTTTTTGATTATTGGGAAAATGTGAAAGGTGTTAAGAGATGAGACGATGTTGCTACACAGATAGAAATATATGGGGTTTCATAATTCAACTGTGGTTACATGGTGCAATACTGTTTCTGGTAGGAAATTTATAATAAGCTCTTTGTTTGGCGTATGTTGTAAACTATGCTAGGTCTGGATCCTAGGGCACTGCATTTGCCATGCAACCATTTCACCTCCAGAATGTCCTCCCTCCAAGAAACCAGTCTTATCTTGCATTAGAATATGAATAAAATTGGATGAGAAAACTTTTTACTAGCTTTTGCAATTTTCTATGAGCTTGAAATTATCTCACATCATAACATTTTTTTTAAAAGACAATTAGCTAAAATAATAAAACTTCTCACTTTTGCTTCTTTGGGAGTATTGCAATACCATTAGAAATTTAGAGGAAGCATTTTCAAAATACGGAATCGGAAAAATGTTACTTTCAAAAAGCACACACACACACACACACACACACACACACACACACACACACCGTATCCTACAAAGCAGCAAAGACACAGGAACCTAGGAAACAAGAGAGAGCATTGGACAGATGTGTTATTTCTCTTCCTTGTTACTGTGACAAAATGCAGACACCGGAAACTCAAACAAGGAAAGGTTTGTTCACAGCAGTCTGAAGGCAGAGTCCATCATGGTGAGGGAGCACCAGTGAGGGAAGATGGAGCTGTGGCGAGAGAGCTGAAGGTGTATGTCACTGTTGAGTTCCCAGTCAGGCAGTAGTGATAGGAATGCCTGGGCACACTTCATTTTTTCCCTTTGTCCCTTTTTATTAAAACTCTACATCAGCCTATGGCATGGTATCACTCCGATTCAAAGTGGGTTTTTCTTCCTTAAATTGAACCCCTCTGAAACATTCTCACAATTATATGGGCAAAGAAGAGTAACCTCACTAGAACATATTGTCAACTTGACACCCCCAAACAAGACTTTATAACAATTTTGAATGGGCAAATTTTACCCACCCTTTAAATGCATGCTTTACCATTAGGAGATAAATTCATATATTTTAATAATTGACACAAAACTCCAAGAGAATATTAATCCTTGACTGACAAAGTAAGATATATCCTTAGGTACAAAGGTAGCACAACTGTTATTGGGGTAATCTATCAAGGGTTGGATTTAGGGCTTGCTCTTCAAGAAGAAATACATGCTGGATGCTGCAATTCTGGCCAGAACTCACAGGCCCCATGGATGAAATTACTGCTATTATTTTTGTAAGTGGACACAGTGTCAAACTGCCCTTTAAATTTATATATCTATACCCCTAGATTAGTTCAACACTCAGAACTCATCAGAGGAGTTTCTTTGTACTGTGAAGGTGGTTATCACACTGACCAAAGAGCAGAGACTAAATGACTCTGTAATCATCTGTCACAAATGGGATATCTGTATTATCCTCCTCACCACAAGGTTCAGGTAACATCGTGGAAAAGGGAGTGGAAAGACTGCATGCAAGAGGCAGATGTCATGGGGCAATCAGAGAAAAACAGTACCTACTGTCTATGACAGAACCATGGCACTCATGATCTCACAATTCCTTGGTTACCTGCATGAGATCTGTACAAGATCAGATTACTCAATGTTTTCAAATAGGAAGGGGTTCCTGAGAGCCCAGGCCTGACTAAGTAGCTATAGACAGTTTATGGCTTCTGAGATGGGAAGATTAGGTTTCCTTAAGGGTGTGGCCCCTAGTAGGTCAAGCAAGCTCTAGTGGATGGCCTCACACATCTATGAATATAAGGAGAGCAGAAATTGGATTTGGTGGGTTGTACAACATGGACGATAAGAAATTGGGAGAGGTTGGGAATGTGGGGATAAATCTAGAGGACTTAGGAGTGAAGGTAAGGTGGCAAACATGATCAAAGTACATTGTGTATATATATTATAATCTCAAAAAATTAATAAAATTTGCTCCTATAAACATAATCTGTTCCGAACTTTGTACCAGCCAACATATGAGCATGTGCACTACATTGCTCTTATAAGGAATTTCAGAGCAAAATCTCTAAATGAGAGGCTACACATTTAGCTATCCATATAAATTATTTTATAGACATGGAAAGGAATAAAGTAGATTTTGTAAAAAAAAAAAAAAGAATGACAACTGTGTTAATCTATCTGGGTATTAATCTGTCTTTTAGAAAATGTAATTTAAAGAATGGGAGAGATAGGTTATCTACTGCATCTACTTTTTTCATGCCTGTTCATCAGTTGCTCTTCAGAGTTAAAAAATTGCCAAGGATGTCTGGGCATTGGGAAAAGCTCTCAGCCTGTCCCACATTCATCAAGGTCATGCAACCAACTTCATAGTCTTTGCATTGGCCCTTTGTGCCTTCTGTATTCCTTTTAACACTGGAGGCTCACAGTGATGTTTTCTTCCTAATTACTCCTAATTGTTTCATTGGATTTGCTCTGGTAATGTGGACACCTTTGCAATGACATGTAATTGGTGGAAAGTCATTTAAAAGTTTTGTCAGCCCCCTATGTAGGTGGTATTATGGATCTAGAGTTGAGCTGGAAATCACTCCTGTAGTAGAAAAGGAGACCTGGGAATAATTAAATCTATAACTCAGGGCCCAGAGTCTCATCTCAACACAGGACAGACTCAGCCTTTCAGGCCAGCACATGCTATTCTGTCATCACACAGCATGCAGATGACAATTATTTTCATGTCACAACACTGATAACTACAAAGGAGGTTTAGATGGGTGGAGGACTTGACTATATTGCTGTGATTAGAATTGAGACTTGAATTATTTAACAAGAATTGGAGATTGTTTACTACTGGATACAGAAAAGTCTGTGGTCCATCCCTTCCTGTAAAAATCTAATCACTTCCATAAAATCCCAAAGGTTATCTATCCCTCATTAAGTTGGAATTCTTTTCCTTATTTATTCATTCTTTCCTTTATCTATTTATTCATTGCTTCCTTTCATCTTGCAGTTTCATTCTACCTTTGATGAAAATTTGTTAAATTTCTACACCTAACCAAGAAGCTATTTACAATTGCAACATGCTAGGAGAAAAAAGTCAGTTTTCTTCAATGGAGTGACACTGTGTATATTAACCACACTCAAGGGCAGGCAGGCTTCATATCAGGAATAGTTGGCCAACACAGATTGGACACTATATTGTTTCAGTGATTTTTTCCAATTTACTTGTGTCTTTGCTTTTGTTTTTCATAAGAAGGAGAAAGAAAATAATTTCGGTGGGTAGGGAATAGGAGAGGATTAGAAAGGAGTTGAGGAATGTGGAAGATTATAAAGGAAGCCTTCTAGAAAGTTGGGAATTGGTATACCTCAAGATCTAGGTATGCTACTCTGGGTACTCACAGGATTATCCATCCAACATAAAGAACACTTGTTCTACTATGTTCATTGTGGCTTTATTCATAACAACCCAAAAGTGAAAACAACCTAGTTCTCCTTCAACTGAAGAGTGGGTACAGGACATGTAATACATTTACACAATTGTATATTACTTAGCTGTTAAAAATGTCATCAAGAAAGTTGCAAGAAGTAACCCCGACACAAAATGATAAATATGTTATGTATTCCCTTATAAGTAAAGATTAGCCAATACGTAAAAAAAAAAAAAAAAACACTAAGCTACAATTCATACACATAGAGATATTGGGAAAAAAAGGAGTCTAGGGGTGAAACATGGATCTCTCTGGGAGGGAGAAATAAAATAGATTTTATGTGCAGACTGGGTAGGTGGGAATAAGAGTCAGGTAATGAGGTGGGGTGGAAGATGGGGTGCAGGGAGAGAATGCAGGGAGTGACTGTTGGAATTCTGGGCATTTTGAGGTGGTATGGAAAACTAGTACAGTAGAAACATACAGGAATTTATGTAGGGAATCCTTTGAGAACTTCTACTAATGGGGGATTCAGAGTCTCAACTGGCCATCTCTTGTCACAAGGGAGAGCTTCTAGTGGTAGGACTGGGTTGTATTTAATTGAGTTGTTGGCCAATGGTATTCCATGGAAATCCCCAAATATCCTAGACTGTTGCTGACACACAGGGTTGCTTTCGTCAAACTGACTGTGGGGCCCCAGTGCTGAGGACAACACCCACACAAATCATTGAACATGGAGAAGGAGATCTGGTATCTACATGGAGCCTTCACCCCTACATTCTAGTCTCTTTTGTGCAGGAAGGTACTCTGCAGAATACCAAAGAGAAATGTAGACACCAACCCAGCCAAAAAATCTTTGATTTACAATCTGTCCTGGCTGCAAAATATTCTAGGGCAATTGTGGCACTAACTTGTGGGAGTAGTCAACCAACACCAACATAAGGCCTACTCTAGGAGAAGAAGCCCATATACAACACTGCTTGAGTAAGCAACAACCACAGACTAAGTGGCCAGAGACCTAAGTTAAAACTGTTTAAGAAAAAAAGATATCAATACATATGACTCCTAATGATATTCTGCTATGCTCATAGAGATTTCAACACTCAAAATTTTCAGTGTTGTGGTTTTAGAGGACTTTAGATTTCAGATTTTTTAATCACTGAACTTTATGCCTTCTTTGGGATTATGGCATTTAGGATTCTGTCTTTTGTGCTGAGGTCAAGAAGTTTTTTGAATTCAGACCACAGTCTTTGTGATGAAAACCTCAACATATTAATTTCACAGCATATAATTCAACCAAACAAATAGAGTGCTTTTAGAAAAAACGGTCATGGTGGCTATGGTAGTTTGAATGTAATGGGCTGTCATAATATCATAAGGAGTGGCAGTATTAGGAGGTATGGCTTTGTTGGAGTGGGTATGGTCTTGTTGAAGGAAGTGTGTAACTGTGGGTGCAGGCTTTGAGATTTCCTATGCTCAGGATACTGCCCACTGTGTCAGTTGACTTCCTATTGCCTCCAAGATGTAGCACTCTGAGCTCCAGTACCATGTCTGCATGCATGCCACCATACTCTCTGCCATGATGATAATGGACAAAACACCTGAAACTGTAAATGAACCACCCCAATGAAATGTTTTCTTTATAAGAATTGGCATGGTCATGGTTTCCCTTCACAGCAATAAAACCTCTAAGTAAGACAGAAGTTGGTACCAGGGACTGGGTTATTGAGATAAGCCTGACCATGTGTTTATTTGGAGTAATATGGATTTGGGGACTGTGGATTACAAAAGAAGTTGAACATTTTAGTGCTGCTTAATGGGCCATACTAGTAGGAGTGTGGAAAAAAAAGTGATACTGACTGTGATTTGATGGACTATGCGGGTGGAGAGGGCTATATCAAGAAGTTTCAGAGGAGAAAAATTTTATTATGTTGCCCAAAGTTCATTCTTGTGATATTTTGGTGGAGAACATGGCTGCCTTTTCACCTTATTCAAAGAATCTTCCTGAGGCTAAATTGAAGAGTTTGGAATTAATTCTGTTGGCAGAAGAAATCTCAAAACAGCCTAATAGACTCTGGTAACTATAATGAAGATTTATAATGAAAAGGAACAAACTGATCAGGGTAAAATACAAATGTATATTTCAAGAAAAAAAAGAACAGCAAGAAGTGGAATGGAGCTAAATCCTGTGTTCAAGGAGATAAATGCCTTGAGAAATGGCATAAAAGTAATGCTGACCTCTAGGCAAGATCTCACCCAGATAAGTTTCCAACTTGGGAAAAGGAACTAAAGAAAAACTTAGAGTCAGATGTGGTGGGGCACACCTTTATTCCCAGCACTGGGAAGCTAGAGGCTGGCAGATCATTCATTGAATTTGGGGTCAACCTGTTTTACAGAGCAAGTTTCAGGACAGCTAAGCCCAGACATTGAAAGACAGAAAGCTGATGAAGATGTTGTTTAAATTGGGTGGGTGGGGGATAGTTCCAACCAAGCAAGCAGAACCTGGCAGCTTCAACCATGAGGTTCTGGCTTTAGAGTTAAGGATAGAAGAAATGGATTATGGAATTTGCCTCTGAGTCTAAGGAAATCTGCTAAGACCAGGAATGTGTCAAGGATGTCCTTGAATGGAGGCCTGGAAAGGCCATTGAGTGAAGCTATGAAGTGAAAACCAAAAATGCCTTGGAGAACCCAAGATATTAGAGATGCCAAATTTGTAGGACACCTGCAGAGAAGCTACTAACAGGTAGTAGAAACAGCCCAAGAGTAGGAAGTATGTTGTAGTCAACAAAGTTGAACAGAGTTGGACATCTGAAGATAATTTCAACATGACACATGAAGGTGCAGAGTTTGGAATTTGCTCAGCTGTTTTCAATCTTGCTTTGTTCCAGTATTTCCTCACTATGCTCCCTTTCCAATGTTTGGAATGGTAATATATATCCTGTGCCATTGTATGTTGGAAGTATGTGATGTGTTTCTTATTTTGATTTTATAGAGGACTACATTTAAGAAATTGTATGAATCTCAGAAGAGACTTTAAACTTTGGACTTTTAATCATTGTTGATACTGTGATAGACTATGAAGATTTTTAAAGTTGGACTAAATGCATTTTGCATTTTGAAATTATTATGAGGCAGTGTGGGCCAGAGAGTGTAATGTGGTAGTTTGAATATAATTGTCTGTCACAATCTCATGGCACTACTAGGAGATGTGGCTTGGTTGGAGTGAGTGTGACATTGTTCTAAGAAGTGTATCATTGTGGGTGAAAGCTTTGAGATTTACTATCCTCTGAATACCACCCACTCTCAGCTCCAGTACCATGTCTGCCTGCATGTCTCCATACTGCCCGTCATAATGATAATAGACTGAACCTCTAAAACTGTAACTGAGCCACCCCAATTAAATATTTTCTCTGTAAGAGTTGCAGAGGTCATGGTGTTTCTTCACAGCAATAAAAATTCTAAGACAGCGGCACACATCTTTAATCTTAGCACTTGGGGTACAGAGGCAGGTTAATCTCTGTTAGTATGAAGTCAGTATGCTCTACATAGCAAGTTCCAGGACAGCTAGGACTGTACAAAGAGACACTGCATCAAAAAGACAAAATAAAACAAAATAGACTAACACAAAAGAGGTTGCTTGAAGTAGTGGAACAGCTCTGGAACTCCAGAACTGGGGAGGTAGAAGCCATAGAATTAGAGCTCAAGGTCATGCTCAACTACTTAGTGAGTTTGTATGCAGACTGGTTTACAAGACACCTTTATGCAAAAACAAGCAAACACCAAAAAATAGAAAAGGAAAGAAAAAGATGAAGGAATAAAAAATCAATTCATTTTGACCACACAGAATATTTTATTTTCTCCCCAGACTAGAGTCCTCAAAAGATGTCTATCAAACATCAAGCTTTTCCAAAATGAAATAAGGTACCTTTCTCTGCCTACACAGCTGAACCTGGTTCAGCCTCTCTTTTCTATGTAGTGCTGCAGACACCTCCTGGGAACTGCTTTCTGTCTAATTCCACTGCTAGAGGTTTCCCCTGTTCACTGCAGCATTTGGGATCAAAACTATGGAAATCAGGAACTTCTAACAAGTTTGGAATGAACACTATATGAGAGCACAGGATCAGAATTCCTGGGAGATGGAAGTCAGTCTTGATGCTCCTCCCTCAGTGTGGTGCTGTCCTCTTTCACTACAATGACTTGCAATGCTTGCTTAGGATGTCATCTCCTCCCAGAGAAGCCTCAAGCATTGCATGTGAGACTCAGAGCTGGGCCTGAGTTAGGATTCCATCTGAGACTGAACCATCTGGAAAGGTTAATTTCTGCTGTTTTGTTTCCTTGCTAGTTTTTGCTGCTGTTATTTATGCATTTGTCAGGTAGCAATGAAACTAACTATAAAGGTTAATTTTTAGGTTTTTTTTTTACTTTAATCACATGTCTCTTCTCTTTTTAATTCATAGCTTCCACACATCCACCAATTGTTAACAGATCCTCAGATCACAAGACAAATATGGAACTGTTATGTTTGAATCTTTCTGAAGATCCTCATCAGAATGGCTTCATAGCTCAAAGTCACTTTTAAGCCAGAGTCACCAGCAAATGACCTTAAATTAGAGAATACAGAATTCATTTCAAGCCAGTCTGGAGAAGAGATCTCTAACTCCTTAGGTACACAGCTCAACTTTCCCCCAAATAATTGTGCAAAGCAGGAGGTGCAAAGATTCTGGGAGATGTTTACCTCGTGGTTGCAGTCAGAAAAGCAGAGCAAGGAGCAGATGATTTCTCAACTGGTCTTGGAGTTTTTTTTTTTTTTTCTCAAAAGTGTAAACTATAAGGACAAATTTGCCTTGAAAGAGAAATGGGAATCAAGTGACAGGAACCCTGGGAGTCTCATGGAGGGTCTCTTTGATGAGTGTTAGAGCCTCCTGTCAAGTTGAGTTCCTGGGGTGAGAGATGGATAACTGAGGAAGACAGTCATTTTTGGGAAGAAGTACTGAGAAGGTATTGTAGTTTTTATTATTCATGAGGATGTACTGCTCCCAACAAAATCCTTACAAGGGAGAATATACAGTGCCCTAAATTAGCATGAATAAAGCAAAATAAACCCATTGGTAGTTTGATGGACACACTTAAATGTAATTTATTTACATAGTAACAGAGAGACTGGGGAATTAATAATTGGGAATTTAAGGATTTAGAGGAGATACCCGGGGTCTTAGAGATGGCTAAGTTAGGGAGGTGCTTACGTTGTAATCATGAGGTCTGAGTTGGAACCTCAGCACACACTAAAAAATATGGCTGGAAACACTAGCATGTGATTCCAATACATGGGATGCAGACACTGGGGATCAAAGAAGTTACATTTCTTTCCAAATTTGCTAGTACACATCATTAAGGCACCATGTCTGTGTCTTCAAAGCTGAGTTGGCAGAATGATAGAGTAAGTTTTCTGATGTTGAAATATGTCTTTCCCATGCATACACAGCAGTGACACACACATAAGAAATGCCTTCCAGATTACTTGTGCCTCAAAGCAAATTGTCAAATCTGGAAAAAATGAATAGAATAGAATAGAATGGAATGGAATAGAATAGAATAGAATAGAATAGAATAGAATAGAATAGAATAGA
>CABHPP010125165.1:1310-21083 GCA_902168425.1 Peromyscus attwateri | reverse complement strand
CTGTTGCTCTTGTCCTGTGCCCCTTAATAAAAGCCCTTTAAAAGGAATCAGGTATTTGTCTGGAATCTTCTTTGACAGGCAGGCATTAGATCTATGTGAAAACCCAATACAATGTTCCACCTTTGGAAGGTGGCGTCATCCCTACTGTGTGTACCCTGGGACACTGGTCACTCTGCAGTACTGGCCGTGTGGTGAACTCTTTTTTTTTTTTTTTTTTTTTTTTTTTTTTTTGTTTTTTGCAAGCTTTATTTTTCAGAACACAAATAGAATATCACACAACAACAGTGAAAAAACAAATCCTTGGGCTATATAAGCATATGTGGTGCTGCTCAGTCATATATATAATAGTTCCACATTTTTTTTCTCTTTTAGGAATCAACATACAGTTTTCTACAGTGGGTAAAACAATTTACATTCCTACCAATGACATCATGTTGTTGCTTCTATTCAGTTTCCTTGCTAGGTAACACAGGTACCCTGATAATCCATTGTGATTTTGATTTGCATTTCCCTGACAACAATTGACACTGAACACTTATTCATAAACTTGGCGTGGTGAACTCTTGATGGAGGACTTCATTCTGGTACAAAGTAAGTGCTCAGTGGTTCCTGGACTATGCTGGCACATTTAGACCATTAGGGAACTTCAGTCAGCCTGTCCATTTTCTGTGTCATAGGATATAGGAGACATGCTTGCATTTCTTTTGTTTGTTTGTTTTGAGATTGTATCTAACTTAAACTGGCTTCAAATTCTGGGGCTCAAGTCATCCCCCTGTCTCAGACTCCAGATTAGCTCAACTGCAGGTGTACCCAGGCCATTTGCTTATTTCTTAAAATCCCTGCAGGAAACAGAAGGCATAGGGCCGGTATAAGACTTAGACAGAAAATCCCAACACCAGGAGTCAGTAGTGGGGTCTAGGACATCCTGGGCCTCTGAGGCATCAAATGATGGCTGACACCATAACCGGGAAACCCCCAGTGTAAAGAGTGATGTAATTAATATGCAGAATACCACATTTTTGTGAATTTTGTATAACTGTGTCCTTAAAATCCAAGGCCTATGCCTTCAGCCTGTTGCCTTTGCCTGTGTGTGACCTGTGTTTCAGTAAATAAAGTCTGTCTCATCTACCTACAGTTCCTAGAATTCTCCTCAACCTTCTGGCCTCTGCTGAACCTCCCCTTTTCTGGCTTGGTAGCTTGGACCTCATCAAATTCCTGTGCCTGTCTCCACTGAACAAGTACTGTGGGATACTGTGATGTGTCTTTTGCTCTAGGCTTGACATGACCTCTGCCCCAGGAAGCAGAGCTACTGTGGTCACCTTGGGAACAAAATAAACAAGGATATAGCTAAGCGCTAGGTCTATGGTAGTAGGGCTGTTCACATTCCTTCTGAAATGGTGGAGGGGACCTCCTCCCCCTCCTACCCCAGCTATGTTTAATCTTAGGAATTCTAAAGTAAAACAGGTAATGTTGGGTCAGGAGTTCAAGACCAGCCTCAGCTATATAGTGAGTTTGAGGGAATCCCAGGCTACAAAAAAGAAACACTACCATATACATGAGGTTGAAAACTGACCAGGGGTGAGGCTTCCAGATGTGAGAGTCTGTTTGTGAGTTGCCCATGCTCCTGCAAGTCACCCATGGACTCATTCATTCACCAAATCGGACTTCAAGTCTTTTTTTTAGTGTTAGTGTTAGTGTGTGAGTGTGTGTGTGTGTGTGTGTGAGCGCGCTCTTCCCTGGGTGAACTGAAGTCCTCGAGGTTGGGGGTAGGGTGGGGAGGAGTTACAGCTGTGTTAAGATTCCACAGGCGAGATTTCCAGCGTCAATGTTGGGAAGACCACAATCACCTTTAACTCCAGAACCAGGGGAATCTAACACCTCTGGCCTCTGCAGGCACCTGCACTCACATGTACACACTTATAATTAAAAAACATTGAGGCCGAAGAGTTAGTGAAAACAAGATCTTAATCAAGAGCTTGGAACAGGGACACCTTTAGTCACAACACCCGGGAAGGAGCCATCTCTGTAGGACGGAACCAGAACGGATCTGAATACTCTGTCTGAGGCCAACCCAGGGCCCAGCTGCTGATCCTGCGAAACCCAACAACTTGGAGGTGTTGGTGAGACTACCCCGCTCAGCTGAAATCCATCCGGGAGAGGATTCAGAATCCTACAGTTTGAAGTCTGAGGAAACAAGATCAGCTGAGGAGTTGACAAATGAGCAAAACGTGACCTGAGAACACAGAAGAAGGCTCGCACAGCCACCGAACCAGATCACCAGAATCCTAAGTATACACTTCACCGACTGAGAACAGGTAAGCTCCCATCTCCAGACCGACAGATCAGGTCTCTAGCCCCAGGCCCTACACATCGGAGTCCCAGAGACCAGACAGCTACCTTTCCCTGCTCCCCCACCAAACCCCCCCCAAAAAAAAACAAACAACAAACAAAAAAACTATCCCCTGCGAACCTAACAACCACTGAACCATAAGCACACCCTGCACCACCTGGGAACAACTGCTCCCAGAGACAGAACCCACTAACCTTGATTTGACTAAGCTGCTCCCGAAGAAACAGAGCCCAACAGCACCGATTTAACCAAGAATTTCTAGTGAACCAAGACTAAAAATTAGAACAAGAGAAGCACCTTCAGACACAGACACCACCTGCACCGAGCAGAGGAAGAGATGAATAGATGCCAGTGCAAAAATACAGGCAACAACATAAAGACCTATATGACAACATCAGAACCTAGTGATTCTACACCTGCAAGACCTGAACATACCAAGACAGAAGCAGAAGAAATCAATCCTAAAAATGACTTTAAGAAGATGATAGAGGCCCTTAAAGAAGAAATAAAAAATTCCCTTAAAGAGGAAATAAAAAATTCCCTTAAAGAGGAAATGAAAATCTCCATTAAAGAGGAAATAAAAAATTCCCTTAAAGAGGAAATGAAAAACTCCATTAAAGAGGAAATAAGAAATTCCCTTAAAGAGGAAATGAAGAACTCCATTAAAGAAGATTCCACAGACAAAATAAGTGAACTTTATATGATTATGGAGTTAAAATGTGGAGAAGGGCTGGTGAGACCACTCAGTGGGTAAGGAGCTTGCCCCAGAGCCTGATAACAGCCTGAGTTTGATCCCAGGATCTACAGGAAGGAAGGAAAGAATATCTCCCACAGATGCCCTCTGACTTCCACACAGGCCTGTGGGGCTCACGTGTACATGTGCAAGCACACACACATGAGATCACAACCTGCCTCTTTAACAAGCTGGTCACTTTAAGAACCAAGTTTTGCTGGGTGTTGGTGGCGCACACCTTTGATCCCAGCCTTTGGGAGACAGATGCAGGCAGATCTCTGAGTTTTAGGCCAGCCTGGTCTACAGTCAAGTTCCAGGAGAGCCAAGGCTACACAGAGAAACCCTGTTTCAAGAGGGAAAAAGAAAAAAGAAAAAGAAAAAACCAGCATCATTGAGGTGGTGTCTTCTGGGAAATGTTTCCTCAGAGTCAGCAAACAGAAAGATATTCTAGATGTGGCCAAGGCAGAAGCTCGTTCTGGCAGAACTTGGTATAGTGAAAGAGTCACCAGGTGGTACTGGTTTTGAAAGCATTAGGGATCATTGAGAGCAGCTGGGGCTTGGCACTGAGTGGCAGGGTGGAGTTCCTGAAGAGAGCCCAGGAGAAGCTATTGGCACCAGTGCAGCCCAGTTGCAGCAGAGACCCCAGCAATTTCGAGGTGCCAGTACCATGGGCAACCAGCAAGAAGGGCAGCAGCTGCGGCATGGAGCCAGGCTGAGCCTAGGAGGCAAGCTATGTGCGCTGCAAGGGAGAACCAGAAAAGTGGCCCAAGTCCTTCGGAGGAGCCCAGAAGCTCCTGCGTGACCGCAGACATTGGACACTGAGTTATTTACACTGTTAGAGATTGGTTTTGCTTTGTTCAGATTGTAACTGCGCCCTCCTGAAGTAAGAATGAGGACTTCCCGTCTTTCTGACATCTCCATATCCGGGGATCTCCCCTGCACCTAACACTATACCTTCATCTCTTCAGGGACTCAACTCCTCACACCAGGTACCAGACCTCAGCTGCTCACCACGAGCCCTTCAGTCTTGCAACCGTTACGCCTTTAAAAGCAGTACGAGGTGGATGACTCGTACACATCCCCAAGGCCCAGCTCCCTGAGGTGCAGCCTTGCCTACCTGCCAACCACAGCTCCAGCAAACTGACCCCAAGAAACAACTTTTGCTATACAGGATAGAACTACAGGACTGGATGGATCTGAACAAGACCCTGAGGTGAAGACACAGGGAGGGCCTGAGGATAGAGTCAAAGCGACTGCATACAGCCTGAGTAGGAAGGCAGATGAGCTCCAGAACATTCCTTGAAAGAGGTAAAGATGTGAGGCATCTGGGCTCCTAGGCTAGCAGGCTCTTTACTGTTGTCCAGAACTAGCTAGTTTTCTTAGAGCTAAAGAACTTTTCCAGAAGGCTGAGGGAACTGCTGGCCTCACCTCTCCTTCACCATTTGGGACCCCTGCAACCTCAGGACAGCTGGGCCCCAACCCTTTAAAATCCTTCAACACCCCACCCCCACCTGGTCCAGGCCTGCATGCAGCTCCTGTAAAGCACTGATTGACATTTGTTTTATTTCTACCACCCTAGATCCATCAATGCTCACAAGAAATGAAAGGTTTCCCTCTAACCACCTTTCAAATTTTTATGTAGAGGAGTGTTTGCTTGCACATGAACCACATCCTACAGAGGTCAGAAAAGGACATGAGATCCCCCGGAACTGGAGTTACCACCATGTCGGTGCTGGGAACCGAGTCCTCTGCAAGTACAGGGTCTCCACTGAGTATTTCTCCGATCACTGGTTGTTCTCTTCCTGACTCAGCCTTAGTTTCTCTCCCCTCCGATTATGGTCAAAACAAATGAGGTCAAGTGAATTAATTTGATGAAGTTGTGGAGATCAAGAACTCTGAAGAGCCAGTAGTGGTGACACAGCCTTTAATCCCAGCACTCCAGGGGCAGAGGCCAGATGACCTCGGTGAGTATGAGGTATCCTGATCTACATAGACAGTTCCAGGCCAGCCAGGGCAACATGGTGAGACAGTTTCAAACAAACAAAACACTGAAGACAAAAAACAAGAGGGTTTGGAACTGGGTATGAAATAGCAAAGCTGACAGGCTCTATGAAAGGGCCAGCAAAGCTTGTCTCAAGTTTGGGCTCTAACTGGAACCCAAGAAGGCCCTGAGGGACTCACACAAGGTGCCAATGTCCTTTCACATTCTCTCCTACCCACCTAACTGTAACACACTAAACTGTGGGTAAGGTCTTGTGGAATATTACTTTAAGTATATAAAGGTTTGTTACATTTGTTTAACTATGTAAAGATGTGTTGCTGTTTCACCTTGCCTGCCTGAGGCACCTGATTGGTCTACTAAAAAGCTGAATGACCAACAGCTAGGCAGCTGAGGGATAGGCGGGGCAGGGGAGGGGGGCAGAGAGAATGAGGAGGAGGAGGAACCCAGGCTTGTGAGAGAGGAGGTAAGAGAAGGTGGGAGAAAGGGAGACACCTGGGGCCAGGCCCCCACCAGCCAGCAAGCCAAGGAGTAGGGCATACAGAATGCACAAAAGGTTAAAAGCCCCAAGGCAAAACGTAGATGAAAGGAAACAGGTTAATTTAAGTTTTTGGACAAGCATAAGATAAGGCTGAGCATTCACAATTGGTAATACGTCTCCATGTCATGATTTGGAGGCTGGTTGGTAGCCCAAAAGAAAAAGCTTGCTACAAAAAGGCTTCTCTAAAATCCTCCAGATTCCAGCAGAGACCATACTGTAGACAAGGAACTAGGTGAGTGATGGAAGAAAAGCACAGCTGCATCTTGGGAGCTGTGTCCTGACGGTCAGACTGCCTCTCTTGCCTGCACGTCCTTGAAGCTGCAGCTCCATAGTTCCCATAGTATCAGAAACCAAACCACCAGGTCACTCAGCCTGGATATCTGCACTAACAAAAGCTCTGAATCCTTCTGACGGGCCTTCCTTTTGTGGAGCTAACAATGGAATCATCCTAACGGGAGTATCTGGTCTACTATGTTTGGGATGGGGAAAAGGTCACATTACCCAATAAATATTCCACCCACCTCATAAATATTCATAACAATAATATTAAAAACCCTCACTGGTCTAGTCCATTAGGCTGCTTCCCACCTTGAGGTAGCTCACTCTGTCTTTTCAGAGTCGTTTTTTCGAGAGATTGGTCCTTTTTTTTTCTTTTTCTTTTTTAAGATTCATTTATTATGTACACAGTACTCTGCGGGCCAGAAGGGGGCACCAGTACTCATTACAGATGGCTGTGAGCCACCATGTGGTTGCTGGGAATTGAACTCAGGACTCTGGAAGAACAGCCAGTGCTCTTAACCTCTGAGGCATCTCTCCAGCCCAGTTTTTTTGTCTTACTAAACTAATCAAACGATCTGTGCCTCTTGGCTGAACTCAGTCCATCAAGCAAACAAGAATGGAGAGATCCCCATGACATCTGGGACATTCTCCCTTGCAAAGGAGTCTGAGGGAGATATAGATGGCTCCCAGTCATCAGCCTGACCTTGTAGAGAACCCAAGAAGAGGTGGTCCCCAGAGAGAAGGCAGCACTGTGAGGAGACCAGTGCCTGGTCCTTCAGGGCTCACTGTGCCTCCCACCTCTGACTTATAGAAGTGCAGATTCCTGGCCCCAACACCAGAATGAGGATTCAGGCTGAGGGATGGGATCTGCATTCTTAAATTCCCAGGAGATGGAGCTGGAACACGCTTTTAAGCCCAGGACTTAGTAGGCAGAGGCAGACAGATCTACATAGTGAGTTCCAGGACAGCGAGGGCTACACAGAGAAACTCTGTCTTGAAAGAAAATTCCCATGAAATTATTCTGAACAGGAATATTCTAGAATCCATAATCTAGATCCTGGATCAATGGGGAAGTTGTGTGGAAGGAAGCTGCCTCAGGTTTCTTCACTCCTCACCCTGTACAGTTGGGCACCTGGGGAGTGTTAAAAAGGGAAGGGCAGGGGCAGGAGCCTTGATCAGTGGTTAACGCTCATCCATTCTCGTAGAGGATCTGAGTTCCACACTCACCACCCGGGGCGCACAACCACTCCAGGTCCAAGAGGATCCAGAACTGAGGGCCCCACAGGCACAGGCCCCCACAGGAGCATGCCCCCCCAGGCACAGGGCCCCTCAGGCACAGGCCCCCACAGACACAACTAAAATTACAGTGTTAGAAGAAGAGGGAAGAGGAGGAGGCTGCAGCAGTCATAGCTGAGAGAGTCCTGTCCACATCTTCCCAGCAGCACTGTGCAGATGGGAGCCAAGCTGTTCCAGAAGGAAGCAATGGTCACTTCAGTTGGTGACAGGGACAGGCATCATAGGATCCCTTCCAATTGAATTGAGCTATCCTGAATTCAGGGTGACACCTCCCCCCAGGTTGTGTTCAGGGATGAGGGTGACCTGAACTGAGATCACCAGGGCCACAGGAGAAACCCCACCAGGTCAATGCTGATGTCAACCAGGACTTGAAGCATACCCTCAGGGGAGGTAGCAATGCTTGGTCTCTGTCCCCACCCTGTGGCAGTAACTGTCAAGGGACATGGAGTACAAGGCGGTCAGAAGGCTCAGGAGCACATCCAGCGGCCACAGGAGGCACTGGAGTTCAATGTCCTGGTCCTGTTTAACCATCTAGTCAGAGAACAGTCACTGTGCCCTGTCACCAGTAGACCAATTGTGGAGAATCAGAGGAGTGCACATTCCCAGGAAGCCAGTCAGCACAGCAGAAGGCAGCACACAACCTGAGGCAGGTGTGGTGTCGCCTCTGTCTGAGGAGACACGGGATGGGGCCGAGCACTGAGTGTCCAATCCCCAGTTCAGGTGGGTTCCTAGCACCAGTGGCAGCGGCAAGGCGCCATTCTTGGCGGTGGAGAGAAAGGGTGCAGACCGCCCCCTGTCGGTGTCCTTGACTGTGACCACAGCTCCTGTGCCCCAACAGGAAGCAGGCTGGGGGACCCCCGAGGTGTCTGCAGGCTTCAGATAGGAATCCACCCAGCTCCGTGAGCCTGAGTCCCGCAGTGGGAACAGACAGTGAGACTCTGCACCGCGGGAACAGTGAGGCTCCGCAGCATCCCATGACCCCACGCTAGGTCCGGCTGCGGGAGACTCCAGCTCCATTCGGTGTAGGGAGCTGACACCAGGTTTCAGCAAGAAAATTTCAGCTCCAGCCAGTAAGGGCAGGAAGGGCAGCAGGAAGGTCACCAACAGCTGCCCTGAGGCTTGATTGAGCTCACAGTGACAATCACAGGTTCCAGTTTTGGGTGTCGTTTTCGGGGAGTTGGGGATTTGAGGGTCAGAGTTGGGGGCAGGGCAGTCCAGCCACTTGGGCCCCATGGGCTGAGGGGAGTCCAACTCAGATTTGACACTGCCCTTCGCAAAGCGCCAGAAATAGGTGCCCTTGAAAAAGTAGGTGTCACCTGTAGGGGAGGAGACACCTCAGAGCAGTGGTCCAGACCTGCCCCAAAGCCACTGCTCTTTTTCACACCCACTCCCGGGACCAGCCCCTCCCTTTCCCCCTTCTTCCCCTCCCCCAGGGACCGCAGTTTGCAGACAAGGACTCCCAGGGCTCCCCACACCTGTGTTGCTGACGGTGACATCGTCTGGGGACGGGGGCGCCCCCTCCCAGAGACTCAGGGCGCGTGGGTAGCCAGGGTCCAGGCGCGCGGCCTCCTCGTCATACCGCCAGTACTGCTGGCCTCGGATCAGGTACGTCTTGCCATTGAGAGGCCAGGAGAACACAGCATCCACTTCTTCTCCAGGGGGAAGCCCAAACTCGCCCAGCGGCCGCGCTGCGCCCTCCAGCTGCCGGTCCTGGAACACCCAGAACTGGGGGCCTGGAAGGAGGCTTGTTGGTAGTGGGGCAGCGGGGAGGCGCTTCTTAGACCTGCCCTCTCCAGTACCCAGGACCCCTACCCACCGCTGAAAAGGATGATTCGGCCATCTCGGGGACGGGCATAAGCAGCCTGGAT
The DNA here is from genome assembly GCA_902168425.1 of Peromyscus attwateri. NCBI lineage: Eukaryota > Metazoa > Chordata > Mammalia > Rodentia > Cricetidae > Peromyscus > Peromyscus attwateri. The sequence goes on along the minus strand of CABHPP010125165.1, from coordinate 12,017 downwards.
GACCCTCACGTGGGCGGGCAGCCCCTCCCAAAAGCGGTGCAGCCGAGCTGGACGGGGCGACACCAGCTGTCCTGAGGGTTGGAGGCGCCAGAACCAGGGGCCTGCAGGGGAAGAAGGGAACAAGGCCTGGGGATGTGACAAAGTATGAGCTCTTGTCCCTTTCCTGACCTCCCTCTATCCAACCCAGCGCGTGGCTGGGCAGCGGGAGAATCCCTCTATATATCAAGCAGATCTATGACCATCATTTTATCAGTTGCCTAGGATGTCTCCCCGACACCACCCCACTTTTTTAACACCAAAAATCTCACCTCCCAGAAAACTTTGCAGCCTGGGTGAGTCACCTGAAGTGTAAAAGAAGCCAATCATGCAGATCCAAGGGTCATCCTAAGTGACTTACCTTTGAAGAAGAAGATCTCCCCTCGGATGTTGGCAATAGCATCAAAATTGCCCTCACAGCGACCAGGTGTGGAGGGCCTGGGAATGATGGCGAGAGAACAGGAAGTAGGTTCCCTGGTCCTTGATCGTGACTAGACTGGTAAGGATGCTTCCCATCTACATTTTTGTGTGCTTGTTTGTATCCTGATGTATGTGCATATATGTATGTGTGTGTGTGTGTGTGTGTACTGGTGCATGTGCAATTGTGTATGTGTGTGTGTACTGGTGCATGTTCATGTGTGTATGTGTGTGTGTACTGGTGCTTGTTCATGTGTGTATGTTTGCAAGCCATATGTTCATAGTGTGTCTTGATTGCTTTTCACCTTGTGTTTTTTGGGGTTCTGTATGCTTTTTTGAGACAAGGTCTGTCTGTGCAGCCCTCACTATCCCGGAACTTGCTGTGTAGACCAGGCAGGCCTTGAACTAACAGAGATCTACCTGTCTCTGCCTCCTGAGAGTTGAGATTAAAGGCGTGTACCACACCTGGCTTCCTCCTTATTTTCTGAGACAAGCTCTCTTGCTGAACCTGGAGTTCATTGGCTCAGCTACAATGGCTGGCCAATGAGCTTCAAGAACCTTCTTGTCTCTGCCTTAATGAGTCATGGGATTACAGACCCACAGCTCTGGCTCTCACAGGGCCTTCTCAAATCTGAACTCAGGCCCTCAGGCTTCGGTGGCAGTCGCTTTTTTTCAGTTTTATGCAGCAGCACAATGTTATTCATTAAGTGGTGCTGTTTACCATGCGAGAAAAGCCACAAGGTCTGACAAAACCCACTGTAAAGGTTTATTCAGGAAAGGTGTGCTGAGGCCTATGGAAATGGTCGTGCAAAGAGAGAGAGGAAGAAGAAGAGGTGGGAGGAGTCTGTGACTCGCTTTTTCTGGATTCCCACACACATGCATGTATGGGCTCACATAGCTACACCACGCATGCACCATAGATTGCATCATCAGGCTGTGCACAAATTCTGTGACAATGCAGTGCGAGGATTACATAGGACATAAGGCCCCAGGATGACCAAGCCTCCTGCCTGGCTAATGGACAGCGCACGTGAGGCCATGTAGCAACACTGAGAAACTTAAAAGACCTCATCTCAAAGGTGAAATGAGGACAGGAAAAACGCCTGTCTAGCACGTATAAGGTCCCGGACTCATCTCAGAACTGTGGAGAAACAAATCAAACAAACCCGGCAGGAACAGAAAAAAACAGTTCCTGCCTGTAATCCCCACACCAGGGATGCAGGAGGATCCTGAGTGTGAGGCCAGCCTGCACTGCATAACAAGACCCCGTCTAATGTCTGGCATAGCAGCCCAGGCCTTAATCCCAGTACCTGGGAGGCAGAGGAAGGGTTCAAGACCAGCCTGGTCTACACAGAGAGTTCAGGACAGCCAGGGCTACATAGAAAAACTCTGCCTCAATAACACAAATTTGCATTGAATTTAAGAAAAAGATCCTGACTAAAAAAAGAGCCAAGGGACGGAGAGAGAGCACAGCAGTTAAGAGCACTGATTGCTCTTTCAGAGGACCCAAGTTCAATTCCCAGGACCCACATGTAGCTAAAAATGGTCTCTAGGCAATCTGAAGCCCTCTTCTGGCCTCCAAGGGCACTGTGTGCATGAAGTGCGCAGACACACATGCAGGCAAAACTGCAGACATATAAAAAGTAAAATAAATATTAAAAACATAGAGGCCAGGGAGCTCACACACAGCACTCTGAGAGTGGAGGAGGGGGATCAGGAGCTCAGGGCCTGTCTCTGCTACACAGGGAGTTTGCAGCCAGTCTGGTTCCTGTCTTTAGGAACCACAACAAAATGAAAGATTAGGAGACAGGCCTGTTAGGCAGAGGCCAGGAAGGAGGTGCTTGGCCCAGCAGCCAATGTCAGGGGTTGGGTTTTTTTGTGTGTGTTTTTTCCCCTTGAATTTAGATTTCATTAGCTTACTATATTTACACAATGAAATGGTTTAGAAGGGTCAGCTCAATGTGACTTCATTTCAACAGAGGTCTCTGCAGACATACTCCCAGGAGGTCACCTCCAAATAAGGAATGACCTTACTGGCTACAACTGCTTTTTTGTGCCTTTATTTAGTTATGTACTTTGAGACAGGGACTCTCTGCATAGCCCTGGCTGTACCGGAACTCATTCTGTAGACCAGGTTAGCCTTGAACCCACAGAGATCCTCCTGCCTCTGCTTCCTGAGTGCCAAGATTAAAGGCATATGTCACCACCCCCAGATGCTAGTGCCTTTATATTTGGGGGAAGAACCTTGCCTCCAGCTTTCACACTAACTGGTGCATCTCTCCACACTCTCCCTAGAGCCGGATCCCACGGCTACTGCTGGTGCTCACCACAGTTGCTGCAAGAGTGTAGTATAGTGAGTGATTCAGCTATAAATAATAAAGCTACATCTAGAAAGTCAAGCAATCTTTCTAGAGGAATGCCATATATCAGGGAATATTTGGTGTGACTCAGCTTTTAATATATCAGCTGTTTCTTGCTATGAATTTCTTGTGCTCATAATTTCCTCAAGAACAGTGTGTATGGACATATATGCTCAAAGTCCTTGGATAAGGGCATGTAGACAAGACTTTCTGTCTCCAGACTCCCTGCTCCCTCCCCCTGCCCCCCAGACAGGTTTTCTCTGTGTAGCTTTGCACCTTTCCTGGAACTCACTTGGTAGCCCAGGCTAGCCTTGAACTCACAGAGATTGCCTGGCTCTGCCTCCTGAGTGCTGGGATTAAAGGGGTGTGCCACCACTGCCTGGCCCTCCCTGTTCCATTTTTAGCATTTGAATTGGGTATCTGCCTTTTGCAAATATCTCCTTTAGCTATACCCAAAGATACGGCCAGCTCCAAACAAAGCATCCAAGGACAAACAACAGAATAGCTGGCCAGACCACCTGCTAGGTGACCTAAACCCCTGAATTAAGGTGAAACATCCTTTTGGAGACAGCCTGGCTCCTAGGCCAAGCACTGGCTCCTAGGTTCATAGCTTTGCTTCTTGTTTAAATCAAGTTCAGACCATCCCTTTCCTTCAGGCCTAGTGGCATGCCAGAGCTTTTGACTCAGGACTGTAGACAAAATTCTAAACGGTCTTAGTAAATAAGAAACACAGAGCCAAATACAGAATTAAAAGCTGAAGAGTTCAGAGCATTAACAAAGAGCAAGACTACCTTTATCTTACCACTTGCTGCCATCCTTCCCCTGAGAAAGAGACCTTCTTCCTGTGTGCCTTGTGTTGCTTTCCTGTTCTGCCTTCTCATTGCCTCTAAGCCCAGCCACATGACTTCCTCATCACTGCCTGTCTATACAGACCTCCTGGTCTCTATGGTTGGTACTGGGATTAAAGACTCAAGGGTCACTCTGCTTGGATGTGTCCTTGACCACACAGAGACTCTGCCTGCCATGTGATCTGATTAAGGGCGTGGGCTACCACCACCTGACTTCTATTCCTGGCTCGCTAATGACCTCTGATCTCCAGGCAAACTTTATTTAGTAACATGCAAATAAAATCACATTTTAGCACAATTAAAATGTCACCACACAAGACAAAAGGGATTTTTGCATAACCAGGTATAGGGAAGGGGGGGGGCCTGATCCAGGCAAGGTCACATGGGCGGAGGAGAAGAGAACAAGGCGGAGTTTCTGTAGATGGTAGAGTAGTATGACTCAGCCCGAGGAGAGAGCAACAGGGGAAAGCCTTTGCAGATTGTAGATGGATTTGATTGAGATCAGATGAGGAGGAGAGGAAGGAAAGATAGAGGACAGAGGAACGGAGGACGAGTATGAGGTGCAGAGCATAAAACCTTAGTTATGACTAGGGCTAGGAGAGGACAGGAAGAGAAGGGACAGAGAGGAACTGAGTGTCAGGACAGAACTGAAGCTGTGTAGACAGAACTTTGTCTTAGAGGAATAACGTGCATGGTCAAAAGAGCCCGGTGTACTTATTCTTTGCCGTCAGATTACCCCATCACCAGCTGTAGCGTCTTCCCCAGGACCCTAGGAGGAAGCTTCTCAGGGCAGGCCCCTGGGAAAATTCCAATACAAACTTTTCCTTGAGATTTTTCTGGAAGCATGTTGTCAATTTCTATTGCAATTTCAGCTACACTGCTCTATTTTTTTGTTGTCATTGTTTTTGTTTTGTTTTGTGTTTCCAGACAGGGTTTCTCTATGCAGCTTTTACAGCATATCCTGGCTCTTGCTCTGTAGACCAGGCTGGCCTTGAACTCACAGAGATCTGCCTGCTTCTGCCTCCCAAGTGCTAGCATTACAGGCATGCACAACCACCACCAAGCTGTTTTGTGCCTTTATATTTGGGGGAAGAACCTTGCCTCTAGCTTTTACACTAACTGGTGCATCTCTCCATACTCTCCCTAGACCCTGATCCCATGGCTACTGCTGGTGCTCACACTTTTCCTTGAGAATTTTCTGGAAGCATGCTGTCACTTTCTATTGCAATGTAAGCTACACTGCTCTTCACCAATACTCTGACGAACACTGGAAGGTATTTTCTAGGTGCTTGGAATGCTGTAAATCTTGCTGCTGCCCTGGGTCCCTCTTGTTAGAATCCTGCCCTATCTCTTCCGGATCTAACATCTTACTTCATCAGGGTGTGCGGCAACTGCATGCCTCCAAGTGGTCACGAAATCTCAGCCTTAAAAAGCTGCACACGGACCCCTACAACCTCCTCTTTCTGTTTCCTCTCTGCTCTGCTCCCGCCATCTTTCTGTTCCCTCTCCGAGGCCTGAGTCTCTCCGCCCCCGCCCCCTTTCCCTGCTAATAAAGCTCTAAAAGGTCCCACTGGGTTCTGTCGTGACCGTGACCCATCCACGTGATAACCACCACCAGGCACCAGCGCCGATTTCCTTTCACCTCTTCTTTCATAATCACTGTGAGGAGAGGACATCTTCGCTTTAGGAAGCTATGGTGAGCCTTTCAGGAAGGGATGATTTCATCTCCACCAGTAGAGTTACTGGTATACCCTGTGAGCCTGACATTGTCCTCTACAAGCTGAGAGAAGCCAGGAACAGCCCTTTCCATCTGGACACTCACAGGAACCTGTATTATCCATACCTTCATTTCAGACTATGCCTGTAGACTGCCAGGTCTCCACAGGCAATGCCAGTTAATAGTCTGGTGTTAGATTAGTCCATCTGCCTGGGGGAACCATACAGAAGGCCATATATGTCTGAGCAGATATGGGAGAATCTTGGGTCCAAGACTGGGGCATGAAGAACACCTGGTCACATGAGGCCAATCAGTGGAACAGGTGGAGGACTGCCCAGCTCTCAGAAGGAGACTCAGAATTCAGGCCATGGCAGTAGAGGGACAGGAGAATTTGCTTAGCTGAGTAGAGAGTCCAGCTGCCTTCAGTCCTCGTGAGGGCCATTCTGTCCCCTGGCAGAGTAGCATTGCTGTGACTACTGATCCCACCTCTGAGGATTTGAATGTGATTGGCCCCATAAGCCCATAGAGAGTGGCAGTATTAGGAGGTGTGGCTTTGTTGGAGTAGGTATGGCCTTGTTGGAGGAAGTGTGTCACTGTGGGGGTGGGCTTTGAGGGCTCTTTTGCCCAAGCTTCCCTCAGTGTGACACTCAGACCACTTCCTGTTGCCTGCAGATGGAGGACTCTCAGCTGCTTTGCCAGCACCATGTCTGCCTGCAAGTCGCCATGCTCCCCACCATGATGACAATGGACTGAACCTCTGAGCTGTAAGGGAGCCAGCCCTAATTAAATGGTTTTCTTCATAAGAGTAGCTGTGGTCATGGTGTCCCTTCACAGCACTAGAAACTGTAACTGTAGAGAGCTGCGTGGAGCCTCACCCTGAAACTGACTCTGGCTTCCGCCCCCCCCCCCCCGCAAGTGCTCTCTGGGATAAACAACTCCTTATTTGGACATGGCTGGGATGGTATGTGGCTTGCACACGTGTGGACCAATGGACAGTGCCCACATAGCTGTCTGGGATTGGCAGCCCAGGCCTATTTAAGGGCTGGGAGGGGATTACCTGGAGAGAGACATCGCTTGTAACAAGGTCCTGAATAAACCGGTGAAAGAAGAGCTCGGCTTTGTGTCTTCCTTGCTGGTCGAGGTGAGTGCGACATGTAACTAAGATAGCCTCCCAGACCCCTGGCCCTAAGACAGCCTCCCAGACCCCTAGGCCCAAAGGCCCAGGACAGTGCCTGGCAGGTTCTGCCTCCTCCATCCAGCAGCTGCAGCAAGAGCTTGTCAGTGTTCTAGAAGGGGGCAGTGCCCTGCACACCCTGGTCAGGCTTCCCCTCTGACCCACACCCCCGACTGTGGGCCTCACACAAACCTGCAGATCCCACCTGATCCTCCAAGTCAGGACTTTGCTTGTTTCTTTTCAGTGTGGGGTCAGCCCAGGATGTGGCCCTCACTAAAGAAAGCAGTCTGTTCTGAGCAACATCCCCATCTAAGCCCTCTGCTCTGAAGAGGGATGGGCAACCCTGCTCTGACTCTTTGTTCCTCCCTCTTATGGTCTGTTTCTCTTTCACTTTCTCTTCCACTGTTCTCTTCTGAAAGAGGCTCTCACCCAGGGAAACCCCACCCTGGGTTCAGAACAGCCAGGACCTTCCTCCTAGGCAGACATCAGCTAGCCTTTGAGCTGGGAAGACAAGAGGAGGAAGGTGACAATCTTAGTGGACTTCAGAACCTCCCACAAGGTCAGTAGCAGATATCCTACTTGAGGGAGCTGGGCCACCATTCCTGAGGCCCATGACTCTCTGGGATAGTGTCCAGGAAGTTATCTAATACGTTCCTTCACTCCTCTGTTTCTTCAGGACAGGCTTCCGTCCTGAACCTTAACACACTATGGGTGGTTGGCAGGTGAGTGAGAGAAGGTAATGGGCTGGGTCATGGAAGCTGTCTCCATCATTCTCCTTGAGTCTTAGATGGGGAGTTGCTGGGAGCCAAGATTATGGACAAAGCCCACTTTTTAGTCATGAGACAAATGCAGTCTCTCCACCGTCCCTGGTCACCTAGGTGACTGTCCTGCTGTCACTGTCCTGTCCTAACTGCTGGAGACCAGGTTTGGGAGCAGTTCAGGTCCCAGAGAGGATGTGTGGAGTGGGCTGGGGGAGAGGAGGAGATTGACAGGATCTGAGGGAGAATCAGTATGGCTGCCTTCGAGCTTATTAAAAAAAAAAGAGCACACCTTTATACTCTGTAGTCACACATAGGATTAAACTGGAGAAAGGGGCCTGTGAGCTGTGGTGGGGCTTGAGACCAGGGACTGAGAAAGCTGGCATTGACCTTGACAAGTTACTAGGCCCCAGTCCTATGTCGATGGAAGGACCACCAGTTCCTCTTGCCTGGGATAAGAATGTCTTCTTTTATAGCAAGCAAGAACTTTCTTTAAGCCCCTGAGACAATGGGGTTTTTTGTCTAAAGGTCTTGCCATGGAAAAAAGGACTTTCATGAGGGGTCAGACACGATATTATAGAATATTGTACTTTCTTGTATGGCTTAGTCTATCCAATTAACTAAAGCTTAAAGGTGAGCAAAGACAAGGCCAGACAAATATTTCTGTGAACCTGAGTAGAAGTTAGGACTTTATAAATCTTGATTATCCAAAACACCTTCTTTATCAAGCAAATGTGATTTATCTAAATGTCCTAGCAGCTTGGTGTTGACTTGTATGGGAGCAGACAGAGTTACCATGCTATGTTGTCCTATGGTGGTGGGGACTTTTTTCCAGATAATTAGTTTGTTTAGAGAGGCTGCCTCTTATACGTCTGTTATGTCCAGATCACGTCCCCAAAGAAGCCACCGGAGACTTTAGCTACAGAATGCAAAAGCAAGGTTTATTGTTCTTATTACAAGCCATGGTCAGGGAAGCTCATCAGAGCACTCACTCGTAGTAGTGAGGCCGGGAGGAGCTTGCCCTTTCTTGGGGAAGTTAGTTTTTATAGGCAAAACCCATAAAATTTCTTAGAGGGGAGGGGGTTAGTACGGGTCCATCCTTGATTGGTCCAGTTTTTCCCGGGCCTGGACTTGGTCTTATTTTAGCTTATCTGTTTGCCCTGTCAGGAGTTTTACAACCCATCTCCGGGGTCCTTGAAGTTTGGGATGTTTTATGACCACTTAGCCTCTGCCAGATGGTTGAATATCCTGACTCTGTGTTTTCTTAAGTTTCTGTAGCTGATAAAGCCACCTGGGAAGAAGGGGTCTAAGTTCTTATCTGCACTTAGGAATCCTGGTTTCTTTTAATTGGGTGAGGGGATATACAATTATCACTTTGAGGGCAGTCCAGCACAAGTCCCAGGCTTTGTCCTTGAGCCGCCATGGGGGCTTGCTGGCCAAGCACGTACTGACTGTGGGGGCTGGCTCAGTGGTCCAGGCTCTGTCCTTGACTCATACACATAACTCTAAGTTGGTGAGGGGCCCCATTCACGGCCCACCCAGAGACTGCTTGCTCAAGTCTCAGGAAACTGGAATTGAGGCCTGATCTCTGAGAGAAGACTGAGCAGTCTGTTATGGCATCTGCTTGGTCCTTTCAGTCTACATCCTTCAAATCCCACACATAATTACCCAAAGGAAAATGCACAGGGAACTCCAATAACACATAGTAGAATCAGTAAAAACAAAATTAGAAGGGTGCTGGAGAATTGTGATCTGCAAAGTCGAACAAAGTGCTAGAACTTTGTCAAGCAGCAATGGTCGCCACGTGGTCCACACCACCTAACATTCTGAGTCAGCACTGAGCAAAAGGCCCCAAACTTTTCTTCCTTTGAGTCCTGCAAATGACAAGGTATGTCCTGAACATGTAACACACTCCAGACAGGGATAATTCTAGATGGAGGAATGGAGCAGGATTGTGTGATTTTGAGAAAAGGAACTTAGAGACACTGAGTGTCAGGAATGTAGTTAAGAAATGGGGACAGCTGGGTGGTGGGGTGCACACTTTTAGTCTTAGGACTCAGGAGGTAGAGGCAGGCAGATCTCTTGAGTTTGAGGCTAGCCTGGTCTGCAGAGTGAGTTCCAAGACATAGGAACTTTGTCTTAAAACCCCTGACCCCCAAAAAAAGCAAAGAAAGAAAGAAAACAATGAGGATAGACTGGTGGGTTAATTTCATCTGAGCGTGGTGGGTCACACTTGTAATCACAGTGCACGGATGGCTGAGGCAGGAGTTCTGTGGTTCCAAGACCAGCCTGGTTCCATAGTGAGTTCCAGGCCAGCCTGAGTTCCATTCTTGCTCCTAAAAAAGGTTAAGCAGTGACCTCCTCTCAAACACAGGCCCTCTGACACTCAGATCCAAAGTGAAAGGCAGCCCTGTGTGTGTGCACTCTGGCCAGTGAGCTCTGGCCTCTTGGAGAGGGAAATTTAGGGCAGGGGATCTAGGAAAAGGCTGTGTGTCTGTGGAACTGTTCTCAGAAAAATGGTCTTTGTCCCCACGACTCTCACAGAGGTGAGGTGGCCTCCCCAAGCTCAGGACAAGGAGAGTCAGACCCTGGCCTGAGCATCTTCAGCCATCAGCTCTGAGCAGCCTCTATTCCCACAGGACTCTCCTCTCCTCTCTGAATTGGAGCACATACAACAGAGAAGCCAGGGTTACTCCGACAGCTTACCAGATGTTGAGAATCCAAATGCCCAGGAGCTGCAGGTGATCTTTGGGGATATGCTGCAGAGATTTTCCAAGCATAGCTAGTCAGGGGTGGGGTGGCATGCATAAGTGCTGGACTCAGGGTGCCGGAAGCAATGTGAGCCAGCACATCTGGTGATGTTCATCATTGCATGTTTCTCTGCAGTGGTGTGTGTAGGACAGGATGTGTTTGCATTTGTGGCTGGTTGGAAGGTTGTATGGGTCACAGAAGAGGCAGAGTGCACATTATTTCCCCAGATAAAAGAAGATCCCTGGACAGCGGAGGTTCATGTTGGCAAGGCTGTTCTGCATGTGGGTCCAGAGTACTGTTGTAATCTTATTTTCTGTGATGCCGAGGAGGTTCTGGCGCTCCTGGGACCCAAAATGAAGGAGAATCTGGCACCATGATCCCACCTCTGTATCTCATCACATTCACTTTTGTATCTAAACAGAAATTGCATAAACATCCTTGGTCTACCCAGGTGTGGTAGCACACCTATTAAATCCTAGCAATGGGGGTGGGGGCATGCAGAGACAGGCCGCTGTGAACTCAGAGACAGCCTGGTCTACAAATGAGTTTCAGGCTTCATTCAGCCAGAGTTACACTGTGAGACCCTGTCTCAGCAAATACACAGAAAGAAAGAAAGAGAGAGAGCGGGGGGGGGGGGGGGGGGGGG
>CABHPP010125164.1:0-49208 GCA_902168425.1 Peromyscus attwateri | reverse complement strand
GTAATAAATCTGGAGTTACCCTGTTTTCAAATATGCTCCATTACCTGTATTATGTCTTGCAATATATCCAAGTGCCCAGGCTGCGGCCTCCTTGACTCCAGGGTCAAAATCCTCCAAGCATATCACCAGTGTGTCCAGAGCTCCACAGTCAACTATGGCCTGGGCTAGCTGCGGAGAATGTTTACCAACTGCTCTCAGCACAAAGGCAGCTGCTTTCTTGTAGAAACGCTATCAGGAAAAAAAGAAGAACAGACCAAAACAGCTTAAAAATTAACATTAAGGAAGCTCAAGAGATCTGGAATACAAAAGATAAATCTTAACCTGAAAAATCACTTTGATGCTTTGAAAGTCCTCCATTGCTCCTCTTTGGTAAACTGAAAATAAGGTATGTTTAAAATGACATTTTCAATTGTCTTACACTTAAGTATGCATTTGAAAACTGTAAAAATTAAATATAAACATAATTATTTCCATAATTTCACAAAGTAATGAGATTTCATGATAGTGAAGGTATTATTTAACTCATGGGAACACTTGGGTTGTTCAATATTTCACTGTACTCTCTGCCAACTAATTCATTTCCTTTACTTGCCTTCAGTCTCTAAGCATGGCAGTACTCTGGTGACCTCAACTAATTTTTCTGGAATCCCAAGTTATCCTGAAATAACAATCATGTTTCAGGATGTTCTTAGCAAACACCACATAAACATAAAGGTAAAATAGTCATATATTTTAATTTTCTCCTGATAAGGAAATAGACCAAATAGTAGAATATAAGTTATTTGATCCTCTTAGAAATGTGTTTCTGGACACAGCAATGCAGTTGCATATATGAACCTGTGGGCACGAAGGTCCTTGTGCCCAGAGATCTCCAGGGAAACCAGGAACATTAAGCACACATGACTGTCCTCTCAAAGGAAAGGGCATAAAACTTTTTATCCAATGCAAAAGACTGGGAATTGGAGGAGATTAACAGCCTGCTGATCTGTGTTATCCAAAGGGCCAGGCTATATCAAGCTCCCACAACCAGGACTGTAGATGGCTAATAGCCTACGTGACCATCCTTGTGCTTCGTACAAGAAACACACCTCAACTTCAAAGACAGACACTACCTCAGAGTAAAGGGTTGGGAAAAGATTTTCCAATCAAATGGACTTAAGAAGCAACCTGGGGTAGCTAACCTAATATCTAACAAAATAGACTTCAAACTAAAATTAATCAAAAAAGATTGAGAGGGACATTACATATTCATCACATGAAAAATCCATCAGGATGAAGTCTCAATTATGAACATTTATGCCCCAAATACAAGGGCAACAACATATGAAAAAGAAACAATACTAAAGCTTAAATTGCACATCAAATCCCACACACCAATAGTGAGAAACTTCAACACCCCACTCTCACCAATGTCCACCAGACAGAAACTCAACAGAGAAATAAGGAAACTAACAGATTAACATCTGGACTTAACTCAAATGGACTTAATAGACATCTACAGAACATTCCACTCAAATAGAAAAGAATATATCTTCTTCTCAGCACCCCATGGAATCTTCTCTAAAATTGACCACATGCTTGGTCAGAAAGCAAATCTCAACAGATACAATAACATAGGAATAACCTCCTGTATTTTATCAGATCACCATGACTTAAAGTCAGAATTCAACAACAGCACAAATTACAGAAAGCCTACAAACTTAGGGAAACTGAATAGTGCTCAATTGAATCACCATTGGGTCAAGGAAGGAAAAAAGAAAGAAATTAAAGACTTCTGAGAATTCAACGAAAATTAATGTACAACATACCCAAACTTATGGGATACTATGGAAGCAGTGCTAAGAGGAAAATTCATAGCACTAAATGCCCACAAAAAGAAATTGGAGAAATCTCACACAAGTGACTTAATAGTACACCTGAAAGCTCTAGAACAAAAAGAAGCAAACTCACCCAGGAGGAGTAGACACCAGGAAATAATCAAATTGAAGGCTGAAATCAATAAAAATAGAAACAAAAAGAACAATACAAAGAATCAATGAAACAAAGATTTGGTTGTTTGAGAAAATCAACAAAATAGACAAGCCCTTATCCAAACTAACCAAAAGGCAGAGAGAGAGCATCCAAATTAACAAAATCAGAAATGAAAAAGGAGACATAACAACAGACAATGATGAAATCCAGAGAATCATCAGGTCATACTTCAAAAACCTCTACTCCACAAAATTGGAATATCTAAAAGAAATACACAATTTTCTGGATAGGTACCACTTATGAAAATTAAGTCAAGACCAGATAAACAATTTAAATAGACCTATAACTCCTATTGAAATAAAAGTAGTCATTAAAAGTCTCCCAACCAGCCGGGTGGTGGTGGCACATGCCTTTAATCCCAGCACTCAGGAGGCAGAGGCAGGCAGATCTCTGTGAGTTCAAGGCCAACCAGGGCTACAGAGTGAGTTCCAGGAAAGGTGCAAAGCTACACAGAGAAACCCTGTCTCAAAAGTCAAAAAAAAGTCTCCCAACCAAAAAAAGCCCAGGGCCAATTGGTTTCAGCACAGACTTCTACCAGATTTTCAAAAAAGAGCTAATACCAATACTCTTCAAATTGTTCCACATAATATAAACAGAAGGAACATTGCCAAACTCTTTCTATGAGGCTACAGTTACCTTGATACCTAAACCACACAAAGATGCAACAAAGAAAGAGAATTACAGATCAGTCTCCCTCATGAACATTGATGCAAAAATATTCAATAAAATGCTGGCAAACCAAATCCAAAAACACATAAAAAAAATTAGCCACCATGACCAAGTAGGCTTCATCCCAGGGATACAAGGATGGTTCAACATATAAAAATCTGTCAATGTAATACACCATATAAACAAACTGAAAGAAGAAAAACCACATGATCATCTCATTAGATGCTGAAAAAGCCTTTGACAAAATCTAACACCCCTTCATGATAAAGGTTATAGAGAGATCAAGAATACAAGGAACATAACTAAACACAATAAAGGCAATTTACAGCAAGCCAACAGCCAACATCAAATTAAATGGAGAGAAACTCAAAGTGATTCCACTGAAATCAGGAACAAGACAAGGCTGTCAACTCTCCCCATATCTAGTCAATATAGTACTCTTAAGTTCTAGGTAGAGCAGTAAGACAACAAAAGGAGATCAAGAGGATACAAATTGAAAAGGAAGAAGTCAAACTTTCTCTATTTGAAGATGATCTACATAAGTTACCCCAAAAATTCTACCAGGGAACTCCTACAACTGATAAACTCCTTCAGTAAGGTGGCAGGATACAAGATTAACTCAAAAAGAAATAAGTAGCCCTCCTATATACAAATGATAAATGAACTGAGAAAGAAATCAGAGAAATATCACCCTTTACAATAGCCACAAATAATATAAAATACCTTGGGGTAACTCTAAGCAAAAAAGAAAGACCTGGATGGCAAAAACATTAAGTCCTTGAAGAAAGAAATTGAAGGAGATATCAGAAAATGGAAAGATCTACCATGCTCATGGATAAGTAGAACCAACATAATGAAAAATGGGAATCTTACCAAAAGCAATCTACAGATTCAATGCAATCCCCATCAAAATCCCAACACAATTCTTCACAAACCTTGAAAGAACAATATTCAACTTCATATGGAAAAACAAAAACCCCAGGATAGCTAAAAGAATCTTGTACAATAACCTCTGGAGACATCAAGCTCTACTATAGAGCTATAGTAATATAAACAGCTTGATATTGGCATAAAAACTGACATGTGGACCAATGGAATCAAATTGAAGACCCCGACATTAACCCTCATACCTATGAACACCTTATTTTTGACAAAGAAGTCAAAACTCTACAATGGAAAAAAGAAAGCATCTTCAACAAATGGTGCTGGCATAACTGGATGTCAACATGTAGAAGATTGCAAATAGATCCATATCTGTCACCATACACAAAATTCAAGTCTAAATTGATCAAATAACTTAACATAAATTCAGCTACACTGAACCTGATAGAGGAGAAAGTAGGAAGTAGCCTAGAATGTGTTGGCAAAGGAGACCACTTCCTAAACATAACACCAGTAGCACAGACACTGAGAGCAACAATTAATAAATGGGACCTCCTGAAACTGAAAAGCTTCTGTAAGACAAAGAACATGATAAATAAGACAAAATGACAGCCTAAAGAATGGGAAAAGATCTTCACCAACCCCACATCTGACAGAGGGCTGATCTCCAAAATATATAAAGAACTCAAAAAACTAGACATCAAAATACCAAAAAAATGGGCTACAGATCTAAACAGAATTCTCAACAGAAGAATGTCAAATGGCTGAAAGACTTTTAAGGAATTGCTCAATCAGGGAAATGCAAATCAAAACAACTCTGAGATACCATCTTACACCAGTCAAAATGGCTAAGATCAAAAACACTGAAGACAGCTTATGATGGAGAGGATGTGGAACAAGGAGAACACTCCTCCACTGTTGGTGGGAGTGCAAACTTGTACAGCCACTGTGGAAATCAGTATGGTGACTTCCCAGAAAATTGGGAATCAATCTATCTCAAGACCTGATGATTCCACTCTTGGGCATATACCCAAGGGATGCTCAATCATACCACAAGGACACTTGCTCAACTATGTTCATAGCAGCATTATTCATAATAACCAGAACCTGGAAACAACCTAGAGGCCCCTCAACCAAAGAATGGATAAAGAAAATGTGGTATATATACACAATGGAATTGTACTCAGCTGTAAAAAACAATGACATCATGAAATTTGCAGGCAAATGGATGGAATTAGAAAATATCATCCTGAGTGAGGTAACCCAGACCCAGGAAGACAAACATGGTATGTACTCACTCATAAGTGGATACTAGATGTAAAGCAAAGGATAACTAGACTACAACCCAAGCTCCAGAGAAGCTAGGAAACAAGGATGACCCTAAGAGGGACACATGGACCACCTTGGGAAGGGGAAACAGATGAGATTTCCATGAGTAAATTGGGGAAGAGGGGGTCAGCCATAGAAGGGAGGGGATGGAGGATGAGAACATGAGGGAATGGGATGGTTGAGCTGGGAGAGGGACTGAGTGGGGAAACAATGAAAGAGATATCTTCATAATGGGTTAGGGAAAACCTGGTGTGTGGAGGCGCAAATTACTCAGGGTCTGAGAATCTGAGCTTGCTTTACCCAGCAAGGCTGCATAAGGGGATGATTTGACCACAGGCGTGGTTACCAGGTGTTTGAAAGGGTCTACAATGTCTATGTGGTGAGATTTGATCTAGCAAGGGGGAGTTCTTTTGCCCCGCCCCTTGGCATTGCTATAAACAGAAAGGGCCATTGGGTATTGACCCAGATCCTCCCAAAGCTGTCCTGTGTTTCTGTCTTTCTCCTCTCCATGATCTTTCTACCAAATATTACCTTATTCCTCTCTCCTCCCCATAGGAACCCTAGAAAAGGTGGGAGCTGGTCTCCCACAGATGGTGCCCCAACAGGGACTTGGGTGCAGAGGAGATAAGTGAGAGTAGGGAGCACCGTGGAAGCAGCTGGGCATGTCTGGTTATGAAGGTTAAGGTGGTGGTATTTTATTCTTCGGGAGCAAAAACTGTATACAGATAAAGCAAAGTAAAGTTAGGCTGCAGCAAGTCTCTGTCTCTGTCTGTGTCTGTTTTTCTGTTTCTCTCTCTTTATCTATTTAGTAAGTTAGGTTTAAAGTTTTAATAAAGTTTTGGTGAAGGTTGAGAAATATAGGCTCTAGGGATATGGTGAAGGTTTAATATAAAGTAATTTAGGGTAGAGTAGTTTTTCCCCAAGCACAGATGGGACCTGGGATGCACAAAGCAGCATCCAGAACCTAGCAGCCACTGCAAACTTGGCAGTCTGAGCAGCTTCAGCAGCTTCAGAAAGCCAAGGTAGCAGAGTGAGTGACTGCCCCAGCCGGGCGTCAGGAACTGAGACCCTTGGGGCATCATTGCAGAGGCGGCAGACACTGAGAAAGCAGTTCAAGCAGCAGGGGTCTGCATAATTTCTGCCATGAAAAAGCCACAGTGAGGAGCAGCAGTGGCTTGGAGAGTGCAGCAGAGACTTTGGACCCCCAGCAACCAGAGCAGGTCTGTCACCAGGAGCCAGACTGGAGCTGAGTGAAGGACACCCAGGAAAGGGTGGGTAGAGAGCTGAGAGAGCAGCTGGAGGTTGAGTGCAGGGTGCTGTGGTGGCTATGCAAGACACAAAGCCTCCAGAGAGAGGAATGCCTGAGGGGAGCACACGAAGAGGGCCAGAGAATAGGTGCCTCTAAGTTTGAGTACATTCCAGGGACACTGGGGTACCTACAGAGGCCAGGCAGCATCCCCAAGGGCAGAACTGCAGCAGAGGTGGTACAGGATCCTAGGGAAGCTGCTGGCTGACAGGACACTAGGGTAGGATGAGCCCTGGCATGGAGAGAGCAGCAGAGGATTTGGAATCCTCCCTGCAATGGAAAGAGCAGGGTCTGAGTCCCTAGCAGCAGCTGCAGCATCAGAACTCCAGGCTGAATGGCTGATATGTGCTGAAACTCAGACCAGCCTGAGCTCCCAGCAGCAGAGTAAGGTGGAGCTGCCCTGAGGGCAGCAATCAGCTCTGCAAGCAGGGCAGCCCACAGAGGCTGTTTTTGTTGTATATGATCTTACTATATTAAAGTTAAAACCTTCCCTTTTAATTAAACAAAAGGGGGGAATGCTGTGGAATAATCTTCTTGTACACTATAAAGATTTGATTTAATAAAACGCTGATTGGCCAGTAGACAGGCAGGAAGTATAGGTGGGTGATCAAACTAAGAATGATGGGAAGAGGAAGGGCAGAGTCAGGAAATGCCAGGCAGCTGCCCAGGAAGCAAGACATGTAGAAGATGAGATAACAAGCCATGAACCATGTGGAAAAGCATAGATAAGAAATATGGGTTAATTTAAATGTAAGAGCTAGCTAATAATAAGCCTGAGCCCTCAACCAAGCATTTATTGTTCATATAAGGCTATTAGTGATAATTTTGGAAGGACTGTAGAACAGGGCAGGATAGAGAAAAGTCTCCAGTTACACCTGATAACTATTTTTCTTGTGTGTAGTTTTACTATGTTAAAGTTAAAACCTTTCATTTTTATTTAGACAAAAAGGAAAAAATGTTGTGTAATATTAGTTTAAGATGTGTTACATTCATTTATGCTGTGGAATATTTATTTAATGATGCAAAGATGCATTCTTTTATGTTGCATTTGTTTAAGTCTGTAAAGTTGTGTTACTTTGCCTGCCTAAAACATCTGATTGGTCTAGTAAAGAGCAGAATGGTCAATAGCTAGGCAGGAGAGAGAAATAGGTAGGGTTAGCATGCAGAGAGAATAAATAGGAGGAGAAATCTAGGAGAAAAGAAGAAGGACTGAGAAAAGGAGAGGAGGAAGCCAGGGGCCGGCCACACAGCCACACAGCCATCCATGGAGTAAGAAGGAAAGAAAGATAGAAAAAAGAAAAAAGAAAGATAAAAAGCCCAGAGGCAAAGCGTAGTTAAAGAGAAATGAGATAATTTAAGTTAGAAAGCTGGCTAGAAACAAGCCAAGCTAAGGCTGGACATTCTTAAGTAAGAATAAGTCTCTATGTATTTATTTGGGAGCTGGGTGGTGGCCCCCAAGGAGAAAAAAATCTACAGAACAGTTTTTAAAAACCTGTTGGACTGCTGGAGGCATCACCACCACAATCCCTCATTTTAAGTTATACTATAGTACTATCATAATAAAAACAGCATGGTACTAGCATAAAAGTAGACTCATTGATCAATGTAATAGAATTGAGGACCTGGGGTGTCGTCCACATACTTTTAGTAACATAAATTTTTACAGCATCATGAACAAATGATCCTGGTCAAACTGGATAACTACATGTAGAATTTATCTTTCAACTCCAAGTGGACCAAGAACCTCAACACAGACCTGATACTCTGAATCTAATGATAAAATCTGGAATATACTTGAACTAATATGAGCAAGACAGATGAACAAGACCCTGATGGCACAGGCATTAAGGCCAACAACTGACAAGTAGGACTCCATGAAACTAAAAAACTGTACAGAAAAGGACACCATCACTCAAGTAAAGAGGCAGGCTACAGAATGGGGAAAAATCTTCCAACTGTCTTATTCACTGATCTATTGCTGTGAAGAGACACCATGACCATAGCAACTCTTATAAAAGAAAATATTTAATTGAGGACTTCCTTACAGCTTCAGAAGTTTAGTCAATTATCATCATCATAGTAGGGAGCATGGCGTGCATGTACAAGAGAAGTATCAGAGAGCTACATTCTGATCCTTAGGCAGTGAGAGACAGAAATACAGAGAGAGAGAGACAGAGAGAGAGAGAGAGAGAGAGAGAGAGAGACAGAGACAGAGACAGAGAGACAGAGAGACAGAGAGACAGAGACAGAAAGACAGAGACAGAGAGAGAGACAGAGACAGAGAGACAGAGACAGAGAGACAGAGAGAGAGAGAGAGAGAGAGAGAGAGAGAGAGAGAGAGAGAAAGAACTGGGCCTAGCATAGGCTTTTGAAACCTCAAAAATGAAGTACTTCCTCCAACAAGGCCACATCTTCTAGTCCTTGTAATCCTTTCAAACATTTCCACTCCCTGGTGACCAAGAATTCAAATATATGAGTTTATGAGTTTATGGGGGCCATTCTTATTCAAACCATCATATTCCATTACCTGGCCTGCATAGGCTTGTAGACATATCATAATGCAAAAGAGGCATTTAATCCAACATCAAAAGTCTCCATAGTCTTGACACTGTTTAAAATCCCAAAGCAACTGTTAGCACAAGCACTAAGACCAACAATTAATAAATGGGACTTCATGAAACCAAAAAGCTTCTGTAAGGCAAATGATATAGTCATTAGAACAAAGCAGCAGTCTACAGAATGAGAAATGGTTTTACAACCCCACATCTGATAGAAGACTAATATTAAAAATATATAATGAACTCAAGAAACTACATATCAAAAAAGCCAAATAAGCCAAATATAAAAATGTGGTACAGATCTAAACAGAGAATTCTTAATATAGGAAACACAAAGGGCTGAGAAACACCTTAAAGAAATGTTCAAAATACTCAGCCATCAGGGAAATGGGAATCAAATCTATTTTGAGATCTCTTCTCTTGCCTGACAGAATGGCTAAGATCAATAACACAAGCGATAGAATTTATGCTGGTAAGGATGTAAAATAAGGGGAACACACATCCATTGCTGATGGGAGTGCAAACTTGTACAGCCACTATGGAAATCCTCAATTTGGCAGTTCCTCAAAAAGTTGGAAATCAATCTACCTCAAGATTCAGCTGTACCACTATTGGGTATATACCCAAAGGATGCTCCATCCTACCACAAGGACACTCAGTCAACTATGTTCATGACAGCTTTATTCATAATAGCGAGAAAAAGGGAACAACCTAGATATCCCTCAGCAGAAAAATGGATAATAAAAATGTGGTACATTTATACAATGGAATATTACTGAGCTATTTAAAAAATGGCATCATGAAATTTGCAGGCAAATAGATGAACTAGAAAAAATCATCCTGGGTGAAGTAACACAGGCCTAGAAAGATAAATATGGCATATATTCAAATATATGTGGATATTAACCATTAAATACGTGATAATCAAGCTACAGTCCATGGTCCCAATGAGGTCATGCCTAGAGAAGGGCCTGGGGGTGGCACATGGATTTCCCTGGGAGAGGACAATAGAACACATTTCATGAGTGGCCTGTGGATTGGTAAGCAGAGAGGAGATGGAGTTCAGAGAGGGAATATGGGGAGAGATAGCTAGAATTGAGTGGAAACTTCCTAAAATATGTGAAGGCAATCCTAATGAAGTCTCCAAATAATGAACACAGAATAACATGTGGCCATCTCTTGTCACCAAAGCTTCCAGTACTAGGACTGGGTTATATCTAATTAAGTTGTTGGCCAAAAGGGTCCCATGGGAACCCACAAACAACCCAGGTGGTTGCCAAAATAATAGATTGCTCTCTGAAAATGAACATCATTCCCTGTTGCTAAAGACAACACACACACAACTCATCCAACATAGAGAAGTGGAGCTGGTGCCTGCATAAAACCTTCTACCCATCTTCTAGTGTCTTTGGAACAGGAAGATACTCTGTAGGCTACCAAAAAAGAAACAAACACCAACCCAGTCACAAAACCTTTGATATACAATCTGTTCTGCCTGCAAGATATGCAAGGGCAGTGGTGGCACAAAGCTTGTGGGAGCAACCAACCAATGTCTTGTTTGTCTTAAGGTCCACTTCATGAGATTGAACCCATATCTGACACTGCTTGGGTGACCAAGAACCAGAGACCAGCTAGCCCAGAGACCTGGGGTAAAAACCAATATTAATGGTCTAAAATTTTTTAAATAAAATAAAATTACTCTTAATGACATTCTGCTATACTCATAGATCCATTCCTTGCTCATCCATCATCAGAGAAGCTTGCTCCTGCAGTAGATGGGAACAAATACAGAGACCCACAACCAGATATTACACAGAAAGAGAGACTTTGAAACACACAGCTCTAAATTGTATGTCTCCATCAAATCCTTTCCCTCAGAGCTCAGAGAACCCCACAGAAGAGGAAGTAGAAAGAACGTAAGAACTAGAGGGGATGGAGGACACCAGGAGAACAAGGCCTCCTAAATTAATTGAGCAAAGCTCATATGAACTCACAGAGACTGAGGCAGCAATGGATGGGCAGACATAGGTCTGCATACATAGTTTAGCTTTCGGTTTAGTATTTTTATGGGACTTCTGGGTGGGTCTCTTACTCTAGTGCCTACTCCTGGGGCTCTTTCCCTTAGGATGGTTTGTCTTGTCCAACTTCAATGTGATGGTTTATGTTTTATCTTATAATATTTTATTTTGTTATGTTTTGTTGTTATCTTTTAAAAGTCTGTTGTTTTCTAATGAGAAACAAAAAGGGAGTGGACCTGGAGGGTAGGGGCAGAAGGGGAAAACTAGGAGGAGTAGATAAAGGGGAAACTGTAATCAGGATATAGCATATGAGAGAAGAATTTTTTTAAAAAGAGGAGAGAAAATATCCCAGTTTAACAAAGGGGGAAAAGAAATATTTTCAGACTACCATCTGTATGCATCTGCCTCATTTTGGTTAATGAATTTTATAAAATATCAATTTTAATTTCTCATGAAATTTTAATTTCTCATGAAAATATTTGTACATTTACAAATTACAAAAAGTGCAATAAACATTAATATGAGGGGGAGTCCAAAGTTCAAAGTCTCTCCTGAGATTCATAGTAATCTCTTAACTATAACCCTCTGCAAAATAAATCAAAAAGCAGATCACATACTTCCAACATACACTGGCACAGAATATACATTACCATTCCAAAAAGTAGGAAAGGGAGAATAGTGAGGAAATATTGGACCAAGACCTAGAACCAGCAGGGCAAACTCCAAATTCTTCACCTCCATGTCTGATATTGAAAGTACTCTTCAAGACTACTGGAAAGGGGGTCATTTCAGGGTCAGGTAGAAACCTGGTGCATAGAAAACTCCCAGGAATCTACAAGGTTGACCCCAGCTAAGACACCTAGCAATAGAAAATATGTAGCCTCAACTGGCCATCTCCTGTGGACTTCCAGTGGAGGAATTGAGACACCAACACAGCCACATAACCCTCAACCTACAATCTGTCCTGCCCTGTGGGATGTGTGGGGGAAGGGTGATTATGTGAATGGCCAACCAATTACTGGTCTAGCCTGAGGCACATCCCATGAGAGTGAGCCCACCCCTGACACTGCCTGGAGCATCAGGACCCAGAGGCTGGATGGCCCAGAGACCTAGGATAAAACCAAACATGACTAAAGAAAAAAATGTCAATGTAATGATGCTTAATGATATTCTGCTATACTCATAGGATGGTGCCTAGTATCATCAGAGAGGCTTCATCCAGTAGCTGATGGAAACAGATGCAGACCCATAGCCAAACATTAGGCCAGCTCAGGGAATTCTGCTGAAGAGAGGGAGGAAGGACTGTAGGAGCCAGAGGGTTCAAGGACACCATTAGAAAACCCACAGAATCAACTAATCTGGGCTTATAGGAGCTCACAGAGTCTGAACTGACAACCAGGGAGCCCGCATGGGACTGACCCTCTGCATATATGGGACAGTTGTGTAGCTTGGTCTTCTTATGGGACTCCTCACAGTGGGAACAGGGGCTGCCTCTGACTCTTTTGCTGGCTTTTGAGACACTATTGCTCATATTGGGTTGCCTTGACCAGCCATAATACAGAAGAGGTGTTTAGTCTTACTGCAACTTGATATGCCATGTTTTGTTGATATCCATGGTGTTGCTACATGACTGCACATGTGCTGTCCAGTAGCTAAGCAAGAGGCTTAGTCATCCCTTACATCCTACATAATTTGTGCACTGTGTGATCACATAATTTGTGTGCAGCATGATCACACAATCTTTGTGCATGTGGGGCATAGCTATGTGAGCCCATATGCGCATATGTGGGGGAATCCATAAAAATCAGGTCACAGACTCCTCCCCTTCATCTCCTCCTTCTTCCTCTCTCTCCCTACACAACCTTCCATAGGCCTAAAGCACATTCCCCTCTGTTCCTTCTCCTAATAAACTCTCATAGTGAGTTTTGTTGTACCTCGTGGCTTTTCTGTCATGGTAAACAACACTGCTTAATGAATAATATTGCACCACCTCATAAAACCAACACATGGGAGCCATGCATTTTTCTGATAGAAGTGGAGGAGGAGTGGATGGGGGGGGGGGCAGATTGGAGGAGGGGAGGTATTTGGGGGAGGGGGGGGGGAGGGGTCAGGATGGAAAATAAATAGATAGATAGATAGATAGATAGATAGATAGATAGATAGATAGATAGATATTTTAAAATATCAAAATGTACTCTTCAGATCTCCAACTCCTTTCAGCTTTGTTGACTACAACACACTTCTCTCCCTTGAGCTGGTTCCACACCCTATTAGCAGCTTTACTTGGCAGGACTGTGCAACTTCAGCATCTCCAACATCTTGGAGTGTCCAACATAATCAGACTTCACCTTCAAAGCTTCATATTATGGTTTCTCTGGGCCTTCATGTAAGGACAACCCTGACACACACCTGATATCAGTGGCTTTCCTTAGCGGACATTCCACAACCCCTTTCTTATATTCTTGACTCTAAAGACAGCACCACATGGCGGAAGCTGCCGAGGTCTGCTGCTTGATGGAGCTAGAACTTGGCCCCCTTGTTTAGTTACATTTACATCAGCTTTCTGTTGTTGACGATATCCTTCACCACTTAAGCTTTTCTTTTATTCCCTTTCACAATGGCAGGGTCTTGTCCTGAAGTCACTGCTTTATTCCATTTAGCATCAGGCTTTTCTTTAAACTTTTTATCTCCTTGAGTACAGGACTTGGCTCCAATACTTTGTTGATGTTCCTTTTCTCCTCAAACTGTGCATTTTCTATTTCTCTTTGTCCAGCTTGCTCCTTTTCACTGTAGGTCTGTATATGAGTGACCACTAATAACCACATGACACCATCCATACAGGCCTGTCTTGAAACCTCCTCTGCCAGTGCCCTTAATCTAAAAATCCTCAATTTAGCCCCAGGAAGATCTTTAGGACAAGGGTAAAAAGCCGCCACATTCTTTGCCAAAATATCACAAGAATGGTTTCTAGCCACTTACTAATAATATTCTTGCCTTCTGAAACCTCTTGAATTGGGCTGTTACAACTTACATCACTCTTAGTACTGTCTTCCATGCTCCTACTAGAATGACCTATTAAACACTCTCAAAATGTTCAACTGCTTTTCTAGTCCAAAGTCCCAAAGTCTCCCACATTCTTTCAAACAAAAGCATGGTCAGATCTTTCACATCAATACCTCACCCATGGTACCAACTTCTGTCTGAGTCACTGTTCTGTGCTGTGAAGATGCACCACATACAGCAACTCTTAGAAAAGAAAGTATTTAATTGAGGATTGCTTATAGTTTCAGAATTCTAGTCCATAATCATCATGGTGGGGAGCATGATGGCATACAGGTAGGCAATGGAGTAATAGCTGAGGGCTACATTCTATCATAGGCAGAGAGAGGGAGAGTCTAGCATGGGTTTTCGAAACCTCAAAACCCACCCCCAGTGACACATTTCCTCCAACAAAGCTATACCTTGTAATCATTTAAAATAATGCCACTTCCTGGTGACCAAGCGCATTCAGATATATGAGCCTATGGGGCTCATTCCTGTTCAAACCACCATACCAGCATTTCATCTGACAGAGGTTAATAACCAGAATATACAGAGAATTTTTTAAATGTTTGCGAATCATGTGTTAAATGTTCAACACCTTTAGAAATTAGGGAGATTAAACTACTCTGAGATTTCATCTTACCCCTGTCACAATGTCCAAGTTTAACAAAACATGACAGCAGATGCTGGCATGGATCTTCAGGAAGGGAAACATTCCTTCACTGATGGTCGGAGTGAAAAGGGATACAACAACTATGGAAATCAGTGTGGAGTTTTCCCAAAAAAGCAAAATGAATCTACCACATGATCCAGCTATACTACTTTTGGGCATATAACTCTACACACTACTACAAAGACACTTGCTCATCCATATTTGTTACTGTTCTATTCACAATAGCCAGAAAATACAAATGACCTAGATGTCCATCAACTGATGAATGAACAAAAAAGTGTTCATTTATACACAATGGAATTATTATTTAGCTGTTAAGAAAAATGAAATTCAAATATAAAAGAATGAAGCTAGAAACAATATTCCTGAGTGCGGCAATCCAGTCTCAGAAAGACAAATATCACACACTTCCTCATTCAAGGATGTTAGAATTGGATCTTCAAATATGTGAGCTTCATTTGGAACACCCATTGTAATCAGGAGGCAGCGGTGATAGAATGCACTAGTATGAAGGGGTTAAAGGGAATTATGAAACAGAAAGGGCTAAGTTGGGGTGTGGATGGCAGGGCAGAGTAGAGAAGATAATGCACAAGGATAATTAACACTAAAGGCCTTTTGAAAACCCATATGGAAATTCATTACTACTGAAGCTTCCTAAAATATATACATAAATGCTGTTTTTATCTGTGGCACAGCACTGCACCTGACCCCATCACTCCCTCAGCTGCTGACTGTGCCTCTGCAGCCACTGCTGCCTTGCTGCTGAGGTCACAGCCTGGGGGAGCCTTCACGGCCCACGCCCTGCCTCAGCCATGTAGGGAGGCAAAGGCCATTTTAACTAAGTATCTTTTTATTTTACCAATAAAGACTCGGGAGTTAGATGCTGAGGTAAAAACCTGCAAGCTCAGAGAAGCAGAGTAAGCAGCCAGCTGACCTTCCTCCTCTGCCACCATATCAGAAAGAAGGCTCTCTCCTAAGCCATCTGAAACAAAATTCCTCCAACCAGATGCCCCTCCCTTCTACTTCCTGTGTGTGTCTCTCTCTCCACCCTCCCAATTTCCCTCACTCTCTGTGGTTACTTCCAGTCAACTGGTTGCTTGCTCCACCTCTTGACCTATGGCTGATTTTATTTAAATAATGCAATCTTGAAGATCACAGTGTGATTAAATATCCCACAACACACACAGAGAGACATATATATATACATACATATTATATGTATACATATATATATATATTTAAAAGAGTTTTAATGGAGATAAGCTGTAGCAGAGGGACAATACCCCAACTAGACACTTCATACCAACAAATTAAGACCCAGTACCAGGAACTGGTTACCTCTTTTAGAGTTGTTGGCCTGTGGGCTAGCATAAATCTACAGGCATTGCAAGGTATCACAATACTCTTAGCTACCCTCCAGAAATTGTTAAGAAAGCCCTATTGCTGAAGACTCCACATACTTAAGTTATAGAACATAGAGAAATCAATCTGGTTCTCACTTGGAATCTTCATCCCTACTGGCTAGTTCTCATAGTGCTTGAAGGTGATATGGAAGTTCCTATATGAGAAAAGTAATCATTCTTGTAGGGATACAAAGTGACTGAACTAATAAAATATGCTGGTGTTGACACACTGGCATGAATGTTATGGAAGTAATCAACCACTTTCTGATTGAATTTAAACCTGTTCTATGAGATAGAACCCATACCTGACACCCTGAAAGGAGACAAAAAGCTATGGCTAGATAGGTCATAGGCCCTAGGGGAGAACCAAAAAGTATTATTCTGATAAATAGACATATTATTTGAATGACACCTAAGGACTTATTGCTATACACATAGATCAGTGCATCTCTAAACTCTCAGCAGAGAAACTTCTCCTCACAGTAAATGACAACACAGAGCCCCTTAGCTGGTCAATGAAGAGAATAGCAAAGTATAGAATGTTCAACCCTAAATAGGATGCACATCTCATACCCCACCCCAATAAAGACTCGGGAGCCAGATGACCCCCAATACTGTGGGATCTTCATGGAAGAAGTGGAAGAAAAGGTGCAAGAGCCAGAGGTTGTAGATAACATCAAGGACACCGTTTTCCAGACACAACAAGGCAGTTGCACTAATGAACTCACAGGAGCTGTGAAACATACACAATGTCTGTGCAAGCTCAAGCTGGTCAATAACTCCAGCATGGAGGGGGGAAAGTGGACACAAAATCCCAGTGGAAAACTAGCTAAGGAGCTACTGATTTGATAGCTGCTGGGAGAAAGAGAATTAGTTCTCTTTAATGATGTGATCCCTGGATGAGCCAATCATGTACCAGAGCAGGCCTTACTCCCAAGAGCGGTTGGGTAACACAAACTGGACTTGATGGAGCATAAAATGAAGAAAACTCGAAGTTTTCTTTGAGTTAGGAAGGTGAGGTGGAGTGTTTGAATATGGGAGGAGTTAGGGGAAAGGGTTGAATATGATCAAAATACATTGTGTGATATTCTCAAATAATTAATGAGAATTTTTTAAAGATGCCGACAAAAACCACCCATCTTGTCTCACATGCAGATCCTGGCTTACAGTCTTTATATGTATACGTACATGGGAGAAACTGTGATTACAGATATGAAATAAGGAAAGAGAGCGAGAGACCAATCAGGCAGAAGTAACATGAAAGTAGGTCAGGTCACGGAGTCAGATGGAAAGGACTTCCCACCGTGAGAAGAAGATGAGAATCAACAAAACTGAAAATGTCATAGTGAAAGCTAACACTGTGTATGAAAGTAAAACAGTTTTAAGTGAAAAAAGAAAACGTGAGCACAGATTCTTTTTTTAAGTGAAGCAAAACCATAAGACTTTGTACCCAGAGATCAGCGAAAATGAAGACACCACGTACCCAAACCTATGGGACTCTAGGAAAGCAGTGCTAAGAGGGAAATTCACAGCACTAAATGCGCACATAAAGAAGGTGGAGAAATCTCACACTAGTGACTTAACTGCACACCTGAAAGCTCTAGAACAAGAAGAAGCAAAGTCTCGCAGGAAGAATAGACACCAGGAAATCATCAAAGTGAGAGCTGAAATCAATAAAATAGAAACAAAAAGAGTTGAAATCTCAGGAGAAGTGACTACAGGCTAATGGTTGGATGAGGGAGACATGCTGTGCACTCTTGCTGCCCCTCACTTTTCTGTCTCTTTATAGTTAGTAGAGATTAACTCATAATCAGAAAACTTCTGAAACCTTTTAAATGGGACTCGAAACTGCAGAACCTGCCGCCCAAGAGGAGAGCAAGAATCCTGGACACAGAAAGCAGAAGAGTAGCTACTGAAGGGACATGCATAGGAAAGTGAAAGCTTGTGCTTCTGAGCAAAGACATTAGTAAATGACTCTCAAATCTAAACAGCAAATCAGTTATTTGCACAATTATGATGTATTCTCTCATAAAATAGATCATAAAAATTTCCTTTTTCATGTTAAAGTGTATAAATCAATGCTCATAGTCACATCACCACAATCTCCTTTATTCTCGATCAGAGACTCAAGCAGTCCTTTCCCACTCCCCCTCTTCGCCTGGCCCCTGGAAACCACTGATCTGCTTCTCTCTCTATGAATTTGCATGTTTGAGGCATCTTGTATAAATGGGATTGTATAACATATAGCTTTTCAGGTCTGGCATCTCTCACTGGGTGTTTTTTTTTTCTTTTTTTTTATTTCTGCTTTCTCATTTTTAAAGATTTGGGGATTTTTAGAGGACTTTTTATGTGTATGTGTGTACATGTTTGTGTGTACATGTAGGTGCCTGTGGAGGACAGAATTATTAGATTTGCTGGAGCTGGCATTACAGGGGCTGTGAGCCGCATGACATGGGTACTAAGAACCAAACTTAAGTCCTCCATAAGAGGAGAATGTGGTCTTAACCACTGAGCCATCTTTTCAGCCCCCAACAAGATGGTTTTGACAATCATAAATCAGGTTTATCAGTGCTTCATTCTGTTGTATAGATACAGTACTTTGTATAGCTATTCATGTGTTGACGGCTTTGGGATGTTTCCACACAATGCTGAGCAGTGCTGTCTGAACATGCGCCACAACAGTTTAGTGCTCTCGGATGCGCAATGGGAGGAGAGCCGCCACATCCAACGGTAAATACATTGATCTTAGTGTGTGTTGCCAAATGGTTTGTCACAGAAACGGTACCATTTTATATGCCTACCAGCACATGAGGGCTTCAGTTTTTCCTCATCGTTACTAACACTTATTTCCTTTTTTTATTATTTTTCGTTATGTTCATCTTAGTAGATATGGGGTGTCATCTCATTGTGGTTTTTGATTTATAGCTTTTAATCGCTAGTACCATTGAATTCCTTTTCACGTGCTTATTGACTACTTGCAGATCGTCTTTAAGAAAGTACTCAGGTCCTTTGCCCAGTTTTCAGTCGAGCTGTGTTTCATTACGCAAGTAGGAAGTTAGTCTTAAAGATGTCAAGAAAAGATGATGTCATGCTTAGGTTACGATAAACTAACAGAGTATAATGGATAGTCTAAAAATGCTTAAATTCTTAACTATTGTATAAACTAAATTGGCAACACTGTAGAGAAAAATGCTGCATCATATGGGGTGGGGTGGGACACTTTCAGAGGGTACATTTAATGATTTGAAATGTTTGTCTACCTAGTAAAAAATGCTTATCAAACCTTTCATTAAAGGTGTTTTCTCCCTTCAGGACTTACTCTTGCCACTAACCACCTACATATAAGGATGGCAGAAAGTTTATTTGCCTAGGGTCTTTACACTCTCCCCTCAGACAGCTCCTATAGCTCTGTTCAAAGCTCCCACATATACACATACTACTTAATGCATGCCTTGAGAAAAATCCTTTTACATAGTCCCCATAAACTAACAATGATGGAAAGAAGCTGCCTACCACACCCAAATCAAAATAATATAATCATTCCAATGCCTTCAAACTTACAATTGTGCCCAAATTGTCAGATTTTTATCTAAAACCAAAACTACATAAATTCTTTTTGAAAAATTCTTACATTTTGTTCTGCCAATGAATAAACAAGCTGTGGAAGAATGTCGCCCTTCACAACTGCTTCTGCTAAGTCATCATTGTAATTGGCCAATCTCCCCAGAGCCAAAGCAGCAGTCTGTTGAATTGTTGGGACCACATCCAGAAGAAGAGGCCTCAGCAAAGACATTACACCTGAATTAAATTATGAAAAGCAGAAATCAGCAAAATTGTTATTAGAAAGCAAAACATGGGAGCTGGAGAGGTAGCTTAATGCTAAGAGCACTTGCTGCTCTTTTTTTATAATTTATTTATTTATTTATTTTATAATTAATTTAATTTTACATATCAGCCACGGATTCCCCTGTCCTCCCTCCTCCCACCCCCCAGCCTTTCCCCCCAATCCACCTCCCATTCCCACCTCCTCCAAGGCAAGGTCTCCCCTGAGGAGTCAGCACAGCCTGGTAGATTCATTTGAGGCAGACCCAGTCCCCTCCTCCCTGCACCAAGGCTGAGCAAAGTTTCTCAGCATAGGCCCTAGGTTCCAAAAAGCCAGCTCATGCACTAAGGAGAGGTCCCGGTCCCACTGCCTGGGGGCCTCCTAAACAGTTCAAGCTCATCAACTGTCTCACTTATCCAGAGGGCCTAGTCCAGTACCATGGGGGCTCCTCAGCTACTGGTTCACAGTTCATGTGTTTCCACTAGTTTGGCTATTTGTCCCTGTGCTTTTTCCAATCATGGTCTTGATATCTCTTGCTCATATAATCCCTCCTCTCTCTCTCTCTCTCTCTCTCTCTCTCTCTCTCTCTCTCTCTCTCGCCGGTTGGACTCCTGGAGCTCCACCTGGGGTTTGGCCGTGGATTTCTGCATCTGCTTCCACTTGCTGCTCATGCAGCAGACTTGCATTCAGTTCCCAGTAACCACATGGCAGCTCACAACTGTCTGTAACTTCAGTTCCCAGGGATCTGACATCATCTTCCGGCCTCCTCAGAAACTAGGCATACACATGATATACATACATACCTGCAGGCAAAACACTTACATACATAAAATAAAACATTTTAAAACATGTGATTTAGCATATACACACAAAAAATAAGAGTGAGAAATTCAGCAAAAACAATTAAAAGACAGTCATCATAGTGCATGCCTGTAATGTCAGCATTTGGGAGGCTGCTGCAGACTAATCACAAGTTCAAAGCTAGATATGTAATGTACCAAATTGGACAAGAGACAATCATGCAAATTCTTTAAAAATATAGTAATGAACTCATGGTCCTCCTGCCAGCACGTCTTTAGCGTCGCCTACTAGCAGATACCACGGTGGGGGTTTGCATGAGGATGTCCCCAAAGGCTCCTGTCCTTGAACACTTAGTTCTAGTTGATGGCTCTGCTTGAACTGGGTTAGGAGGTGTGGCCTTGTGGAGGAAATACATCACTGGAGACAGGTTTTGAGAGTAAAAAAAATAACTCTTCACCACTTCCAGTTGACTCTCTTTGCTTCTTGCTTGTAGTTCAAGATGTGAACTCCAGTTACAGTCATCATGCCTACAGTTCCCAGTCCTACCTCTCATCATGACAGATTCTTATCCCTCTGGAACCACAAATCCAAAGAAATTCTTTCTCCTGTAAGTTGACTTATGGTGTTTTATCACAGCAATAGAAAATTAATACAGCCACCATAACTGGATGATTGACTCTTGCCTTCTGGCACTCCTTCCAAAACTCCTCCTACAGATAGGACCCCTGGCTTCATGTCACTAACCCCATCTATCTCTGCCAAGTGACCTTTCCCTCATCAATAGGCAGGAAGCCTAGGTTCCGACCACCAACTATACCTGTTCCTTCCAACACACTCATTCCTGCTGTGCACACCTGGCTCCTTCTCCACATAGAAACAGTAAACTTGTTCCACAAACCTCACTCATTCCTTTGTCTAAAAGACCACCCCTCTGAAGCAAGGGGCACCAAACAACCCAAGCTACTCCAATCACTGCACCGCTGCCTGAGGACCATGTATCCCACACCTGACTTCCTGCACCCCTTTCATATACCTCTGCTTCAAGAGGGTCCCTAGAATCATTCTGCTAAACCCATCCACCCCAGCTGAGCTCCAGTGCCCTCCCATCTATAGGCAGAAAGCCTAGACTCCTATCACCAACCCCTCCAATACCCATGCCTTTCAAGGACCTCTGCAGGAAGGGACACTGAACCCACACTAGTAGCTCCAACCATTTTCCCATTCCTACAGTCTATCTGAGGACCACTATCCCCTGTCTGCCTTATGGCTCCATCCTATGGCTCCTTTTCTGGTGGAATCCTAGGCTCACATCAATTCCACAAGCACAAGTTGACCTGACCACCTCCTTCCAGATTCCATAAGACTGGCTGTGAAAATCATCTAACTTTACAGAAGTAATGCTCTTGAGCTTAGAAACCTTACTTGGTTCAAGATGAGCAGAGAATACTTTGGATAGTCCATTCAAACATCAACACTGAATTGATGAAAGACTGAATCCTAAGACCCATGCAGTTGGTCACCCACCTTAAAAGTTGGAAACAGAGACTCAAATACCTGCTCAACAACCTACCTCCAAATGCCTAGGTCCCATAACAAATACACAAATATGAATGACCAAATAATGTCTTCACCAAAAATGAGTACTCCTATAGTAATGTCCCCCCACACAAACTAATGACTCATATGACATACAAGACAATGAATTCAGAATAGCATTAATAAACATGATCAAGGCACTCAGAGAATACATGAATAAATGCTGCAATAAAGACTGCCATAGGCACAGGTACAGCCCACATCAATCAGAAGAAGAGCAGACTCCATAGTCCCAGACGTCAGCTTTACAGGAGGCCAGGCTGGTTCTAGGCACCCAAGGCCCAACAAACATCAGCAGAGACACCCTACTGGACCTGAAGGTTTGCCAATCACCAGAAACCTTGGCCACTTAAGTCAGAAGACAAGAAAGGAAGCAGAAAACAAAGAAACAAAACAGATTTTTTTCTAATCTAAAGAAGGAGATGCCTATTACAGTCCAAAAAAGAATTCAGAACAATAAATAGACAGGACAAGAAAAGAAAGTCCCCGGTTTCCGGTTGGCTCCAGCTGGAAGGTTGAACATTGAGTGTCTTGAGAGGTCAGATTGCTGTCAGACATGGCAGCTGGGCATGGACACGATCACGGACATGGACATGGTCATGGTCATGATAAGTTGGTACTTCCAGATTACAGACGGTGGAAAATAGAAGGGACGCCATTAGAAACTGTTCAGAAGAAGCTTGCTGCACGAGGGCTCAGGGATCCGTGGGCTCGCAATGAGGCTTGGAGATACATGGGTGGCTTTGCAGAAAATGTCTCCTTCATGAGCGTGTTTTGCAAAGGGTTCAAATGGGGATTTGCTGCATTTGTGGTAGCTCTAGGGGCTGAATATTTGCTGGCCTCCCCGAATGATGATAAGAAGCATCACTGAAGACAGCACCTGGAATTATCTTGTGACTTCTCTCTCGTAAACCTAAGATTTCCTCACTCTAGCATCCTTGACTATATATATGATTGTCCTTGAAAGAATGGTTTAATAAAGTAAGGAAAAACTTTTAAAAAAATAAATAAATAAATAAAAAAGAAAAGAAAGTCCCCACAACACAAAATTACAAAACACTAAACAAGCAAAAGAAAGAACGAATATTAAAAGTTGCAAGGGAAAAAGACCAAGTAACATATAAAGGCAGTCCCATTAAAATAACACTTAACTAATCAATGTAAACTATAAAAGCCAAAAGGGCCTGGACAGATAGATGTCCTAGAAATTCTAGGAGACCCCAGTGAAAGTGTCAATCACAATCAATGGAGGAAGAAAAGCGCTCCATGATAAAATAAATTTAACCACTATTAATCTACAAATCCAGCTCTACAGAAAGCAATAGAAAAGAACTTCAGTCTGAAGAGGTTAACCACACCCAAGAAAACAAAGAATAATTGCAGACCAGTAAATCAAAATGGGAGGAACCATAGCATAACAACAAAATAACAGGAATCAATAAACTGCTCATTGATAATCTTCAATATCAATGGTCTCAATTCCCCAGTAAAAAGACACAGACTAGCAGATTTGATTTGAAAATGGATCTGTCTTTCTGCTACACCCAAGAAACATACCTTACCATCAAGGATAGACATCATATCAGGGTAAAAGGATGGAAAAAGATATCCCAAGTAAATAAGGCTAAAAAGAAAGCTAGTATGGCCATTTTAATATATGACACAAATAGACTTCAATCCAAAACTAATTATGACAGATAGGGAAGGACACTATACACTCACAAAAAGAAAAATACACTCAGAGGATATTGCAATTTTAAACATTTATGCACCAAACACAAGGACACTCAAGTTCATAAAAGAAACTGTACTAAAGCTAAAAATCACATAATGACCCTCACACAGTGATACTGGGTAACTTCAATACCCTATTTCTGCCAATATAGAGGTCATCCAGATATAAACTAAACAGAGAAGAAATGCCAGAGTTAAATAATGTCATAAATCAAATGGACCTAGCAGACATCTATAGAACATTTCACCCAAACACAAAAGAATATGCCTTTTTCTCAGAAGTTCATGGAACTTTATCCAAAAGTGACCTCATACTTGGACACAAAGCAAGTCTCAACAGATACAAGAAAATTGAAATAACTCCCTTTATCCTATCAGACTACCATGGATTAAAGCTAAATATTAACAGAAATGACAGACAGTATACAAACTCATAGAAACTGAACAACTCACTACTGAATGAAAAATGGGGTGAGGTACAAATGTGAAAATAAAGACACAATATACCCAAACTTATTCAACACAACGAGAGCTAAGAGGTAAGTTCACAGCAATAAGTGTCTATGTAAAAAAAAAAAAATGGAGATATCTCGAATTAACAATTTAACGGAACACCAGAAAGCTCTAGAACAAAAGGAAGAAATCACACCCAAAAAGAGTAGAAGGTGCTCAGCAGTGATGGCTCATACCTTTAGTCCCAGCACTCAGGAGACAGAGGCAGAGAGATCTCTGAGTTCAAGGCCAGCCTGGTCTACAGAGTGAGTTCCAGAACAGCCAGGGCTACATAGAGAAACCCTGTCTCAAAAACCAAAATTAAAAAAACAACAAAATAAAGAGTAAAGGGCAATAAATAATCCAACTCATATATAAATAAACAACAACCAAGAAAACAGAATCAATGAAAAGAGCAGCTGGTTCTTGGAGAAAATCAGTAAGATAAATCTTTAGTCAAATTAACTAAAAGATGAAAAGAGAAGGTCCAAATTAACGAAATTGAAGACAAAAGGGGGAAATCACAGCAAACACCAGGGAAATTCTAAGAATCATAAGGACACACTTTAAAATCTATATTTAACAAAACTGTAAAACCTAAAAACAATGGATAAATTTCTTGATTTATATGACCTACTAAGGTTAAATCAAGATCAAACGAGAAATTTAAACAGATATATAATGTCTACTGAAATAAAAGTAATAATTTAAAGTCTCCCAACCCCCACAAAAAAGTCAGATGGATTCAGCAAAGAATTCTACCACACCTTCAAAGAAGAATTAATGCCAATACTCCTCAAATTATTCAACAAAGTAGAACCTGAAAGAACATTACCTAAATCTTTTTATAAGGCCACAATTACTCAGATAACTAAATGACTCAAACCAAACAAAGAAATTAAAGTACAGATCAATTTCTCTTAAGAACATAGGTGCAAAAATTCTCAATAAAATACTTGCAAACCAAACCCAAGAATACACCAAAAAGATTATCCACTGTGATCAAGTAGCCTTCATTTCAGAGATCCTAAGATAGTTCAATACATATAAATCAATAAATAAGGTCCACCACATAAGCAGATTTGTAGCTGGTTTGGTTTTACTCTTTCAGGTCCCACCACCCAGCTCCCAGATAAACACACAGAGAGTTATTCTTGCTTATGATGCCTGTCCTTGCTTGGCTTCTCTCTAGCCATCTTTTCTAACTTAAATTATCTCTTTTCTCTTTAGCTACGTTTTGCCTCTGAGCTTTTTGTCTTTCTTTATTCTATATATCTTTCTTTCCTTCTTAGTCCAGGGCTGGCTGTGTGGCTTGGTGGCTGGCTGCTGGAGTCCTCTTCTCCTTTTTCCTTTCTCGATCCTTCCTCTCTTCCTAGATTTCTCCTCCTATTTATTCTCTGCATGCCAGCCCAACCTAGTTCTCTCTCCTGCCTAGCTATTGACCGTTCAGCTCTTTATTAGACCAATCAGATGTTTTAGGCAGGCAAAGTAACACAAATTTACAGAGTTAAATAATGCAACACAAAAGAATTCCACACATCTTTGCAACATTAAACAAATATACCACAGCATAAATGAATGTAACACGTCTTAAAATACTATTCCACAACACAGATTGAATGTCAAAAACCACATGATCATCTCATTAGCTGCAGAAAAGGCCTTTCACAAAAAATTCAATATCCAATCATGACAAAAGTCCTGGAGACATACAAGAAACATACTTCAACATAAATAGAGCAATATAAACCAAACCCAATATCAACCTGAAAGGAGAGAAACTCAAAACATTTTCACTAAAATTGGGAACAAGACAATATCCACTTGAAGGCTTAGCTAAAGCAATAAGTCAACAGAAGGAGATCAAGGATATACAAATAGGAAGAAGCAAAGTATCATTATTTACATATAATATGATTTTTTATATCAAAGACCCTAAAAACTCCACCAGGAAATGTCTACAGTTGAAAAGCACTTTCAGCAAAGTAGCAGGATGCAAAATTAACAAACAAAAATAAGTAGCCTTCCTTAAATGACAAATGACCGCAACAGGAAACCAGATACCCTGAATCTGACAGAAGACAAAAGAAAGTCTTGAATTCATCATCACAGAAATAGACCTTCTGAACAGAACACCGATAGCATAGGCACAGACCAACAATTAATAAATGGGACCTCATGAAACTGAAAAGCTTCTTTCTGTATGGCAAAGGACACCATTATTCAGACAAAGAAGCAGACTACAGAATGGGAAAAGATCTTTGCCAATTACACATCCAATAGAGGGTTAATATCTATAATATACAAAGAACTCAAAAATGAGTCATCAAGGCTGATATGTAAAATTAAATTAATTATAAAATAAAATAATTTAAAAAAACAAAAAAAGAAAACAGCTAGCCTAATTAAAAATGGGGTACAGAACTAAATAAAGAGGCCTCAAAAGATGAAACACAAACTACTAAGGAACACTTTTAAAAATGTCCAACAACCTTTGTCATCAGAGAAATACAAATCAAAACTACTTCATCTTACACCAGTCAGAATGGCCAAGATCAATAAAACAAATGACAGCTCATGTGACAAGAATGTGAGGAATGGGGGACACTTATCCATTGCTGTGCAAACTTGTACAACCACCATGGAAACCAGAGTGGTGGTTCCTTGGGAAACTAGGAATAAATCTACCTCAAGATCCAGCTAAACTGCTCCTGGGTACATACCCAAAGGACTCTGCATCCTATTATAGAGACATTTCCTCATCCATGTTCACTGCTGTTGCGTTCACAGTAGTCCTCCCTAGAAGATCCCTTTCTCCTCACCCCAGTACCTTATTAGCTACCTAAACTCTGTGATTATTCAAGTTGAACAAATAAAGACAATGCTTAAAAGCTAACATCCAATATTTGCAATATTTGTCTTTGGGGGTCTAAGTAACTTCATTCAGGATGGTTTTTTCCTAGCTCCATCCATTTACCTGAGGATTTCATGATTTCATCTTTTTAAACAGCTGGGTAATATTCCATTATATAAATATACCACATTCCCATTATCAATTGATGGATATCTTGGCTTTTTCCAATTTCTGGCTATTATGAATATATCAACATTGAACATGAATGACCAAGTATCTCTGTAATAAGATGTATATTTCTTTAGGTAGCTGGATTTTGTGGTAAATCTATTTTCAGCTCTTTGAGGAACCTCCACGCTGGTTTCCACAGGGACTGTGTCGGTTTGCACTCCCACCAGCAATGACTAGGCATTCTCCTTACCAGCATGTGCTGTACTCTTCTACCTTGGCCATTCTGACCAGCATAAGAATGAAATCTCAAAGTAATTTTAGTTTACATTTTTCTGATTGCTAAGGATGTTGAAAATGTTTTAAGTGTTTTTCAGTCATTTATATTTCACTTTTGAGAACTCTATGTTTAATTCTATACCTCATTTTTAAATTCGATTGTTTTTTCTTGATCTTCAGGGTTTTTAGTTCTTATATATCCTAGATACTAACTCAGTATCAGATGTAAATTGGTAAAGCTTTTTGTTCCATTCTATATGCAGATGCTTTGCTCAAATAATGATGTCCTTTGACTTACAAAAGATTTCAGCTTCATGTGGTCGCATCTATTAATTGTTGTTTTTAGTGCCTGTGCTATTGTCCTGTTCAGAAAGACTTTCCTAAAACAGTGCTGTTGAGTTCAAGGCTTTTTCCTACCTTTTTCTTATCAGGTTCAGTGTATCTGGTCTTACCTTGAGGTCTTTGATCCATTTGTAGTTGAGTCTTGTGCAGGGTTATAAGAATGGATCTATTTGCATTCTTCTACATGCAACCATCCAGTTAAACTGGCACCATTTGTTGAAGATGTTGTCTTTTCTCCAATGTGTATTTCTGGCTTATCAAACATCAGATTGCATAGACCTATGCCTGGGTCTTCAATTCAATTCCATTGATAAACATGCCTGTTTTTATGCCAGTACCATTCTGGTTTGATTACTACGACTTTGTGAAATTGGAAATAGTAAAATTGGAGA
The DNA here is from genome assembly GCA_902168425.1 of Peromyscus attwateri. Classification (NCBI taxonomy): domain Eukaryota; kingdom Metazoa; phylum Chordata; class Mammalia; order Rodentia; family Cricetidae; genus Peromyscus; species Peromyscus attwateri. The sequence continues at coordinate 20,816 of CABHPP010125164.1, read as the reverse complement.
TAGTGATACCTCTAGCAGCTCTTTTATTAATTAGAATTGTTTTAGCAATCCTGGGCTTTTTGTTTCCATATAAAGTAGAAGATTATTTTTTCAATTTCTGCAAAGAATTGTGTTGGAATTTTGATGGGGATTGCATTGAATCTGTAGATTGCTTTTTGTAGGATCATTAATTCTACTAATTCATGAATATGGGAGATCTTCCCATATTTTCATGTCTTCTTCAGTGTCTTAGAGTTTTTATTATGCAAGTCTTTCATTTGCTTGGTTGGGTCTCCTAACATATTCTTGAGGATATTGTGGAAGGTATTGTTTCTGTGATTTCTTTGTCTTTTACTTTCTTTCTTTTTTTTTTTTTTTGGTTGTTACTATTTAAATTTTCCACTCTCAGCCCTCTAATTTTCTCCAAGTATTTCTGCAATAAGATTTTTAGTAAGAGGGAGAATAAAACAAAATTTCACAGCAGTTAAAATCTAATTTTTCAGAAATATGTTACCAATTTTTAAATTTTAATTAGGTTTTTCTTTTATTTTTGAGATTATAATTGCAATATTTTGCCCTTGCTTTTCCTCACTCAGAACCTTCCCATGTGCCCCTCTTGTTCTCTTTCAAGCTCATAGCCTCTGTGTTTATTGTTACTGTACACATATATGCAGGTATATATACCTACTCCTCTTTTTTCATTGTTACTATGTGCATATACATATATATACATACATACATATATGCTTTCCACCAATCATTTGTCATTTCTATTGCTCTTATCCTCGTTCAGCTCATGTTTAGACAGTCATACATATATGTGTGTATATATATATATATATATATATACATATTACTAATATAACTTTCTCAGTATCTATAATGTTACTTGTAATCTTATGTTTTCAGAACTAACCATTTGGTATTAGAAAACCAAACTGGTGTGCTCTTTCCTGGAAAAGACTGTTTCTCTTACTCTCGGCATTCTTTAGTTACCACAATTCTCTGTATAGGGTTGAGGCCCTCTGGACTTTCCACCAACTGTTTGTCATATCTATTGCTCGCATCCTTGTTTAGCTCAGGTTTAGGCAGTCATGCATATATGTATATATACACATATACATATATTTGCATATATATTTCATATCTATTGCTCGCATCCTCGTTCAGCTCATGTTAGGCAGTCATGTTGGCATGACTTTATGGGTGTAGCTTCTGACATTCCTAGGAGACACAGTTTCACAGCAAACTCCATGACCCTTTGACTCTTACAATCTTTTAATTCCCTCTTCTACAGTGTTTCCTGAACCTTAGGTGTGGGAATGTCTTGTAGATATATCAGTTGGGAAGGAGCTCCACAACTCTGCATTTTGATTGGTTGTAGGTTTTGGTAGTGTGGTTTTCTGACTGTCGTAAAGAGAAGTTTCCTTAACAAAGGGTGCAGACTACACTTGCCAATTGTCCTTAGGGGTTATGCTGGGTTAGCAGTGGTGAGAGGTTCTCCGATATCCACGATTTCACTAGCACTAAGTAGTTGGCTAGATTTCTAGTACCAGGTATGATTTCTCTCTTGTTAAGCAGGGTTTAAGACCAATTTGAGAGCTATTGGTTACTACCAAGGTGTATGTGACTATGGCATGTTTGGGGTTATCTTGCCACGGTAGTTGTTGATGTGGTTCATAGGATGGATAATACTGTTGGCAGCCTCTCTCCTTTGGAAGCTTCCTTTGGAAGCTTACACCTTTGGGTACCATGAAAGTTAGTCCTGAGTAATGAGTCGTGTGGGTCAGTTCTAGCACAGAGGCCTCTGGACCCTGTATCTGAAGTGCATGGTGCTGTCATCAGTAAGAGCTTACCTTCTAGGGGCAACCAAGGACGACAGCAATAGGCTGTATGCTTTGGGGGTCTCTTGGACAGCCCTGACCAAGTCAAAATAGGGCTTCTTATGCCTATTTTTATTTTAGGGGATTTTATTAGGTGGTATTCAGCTCTAGGAGGGAGCATTGTCAGCCTAAAAGAGAAAAGTTCATTTAAACTATATATGTGTATTTATATACAGAATTATGTGTACTATAGAAGTTTTTGATAAAAAGTTAATATTATGTTTGACTTATTCAGACAGCCTTGTTATTTTACCCTCCTCCCTCTTTCTGTATTTATCTCCCTCTCCATCCTTAATGCGCCCCCCCTTCCCATCTCCAGGGTCAGATCACTTCTACTCTGCTATTCCCCTCTCTATTGCTTCACAACCCTCTATGCTGGCAATGATCCCATCTTACTTCCCTGTATAGCTAAATAGTATTCTGTAGTGTATCTGTCTCTATTTTCTTTATCCACTCATAGGTGAAGGACATCTAGGATGTTTCCATTGCCTAGCTATTATGAATAAAGCAGCAGTGAACATGGCTGAGGAAGTATCTGTGGAGTAGGGTGTCAAGTCCTTGGGCCTATGTGAGTGGTATAGCTGGGTCATATAGCACATTTTTAGATTTTTGAGAATTCTCCACACTGATTACCAAGTGGCTGTACCAGCGTGCAATCCCAACAGTAGTGAATGAGGGTAGTAGGTTGCTTTGTTTATCTTTGTCATTCTGACAGGGATACAATGAAATAACAGTGTTGTTTTCATTTTAATTTCTAGGAATGATGAATACTTTTAAAGATATTTCTTAGCCATTTTTTTCTTCTTTTGAGAACTCTCTGTTCAGGTCCAGGTCCATTTTTCAAAGGGGTCATTCATTTTATGATTCTTTGTTTTTGAGTTCTTTACATATTCTGGATGTTAATCCTCTGTCAGATATGCACCTGGCAAGGATTCCCTCCCATTCTGTGTTTCCCCTTCTGTTGGTTTATTGTTCTTTTAACTGTGCCAAAGCCTTTTAGTTTTATGAAACCCCACTTGTCAGTTGTTGGCCTTAATCCTTGGGCGGATGGAGACCTATTCAGGAAGTCCTTTCCTACACCCACAGAATGTAGAAAACTGCCTGTGTTTTCTTGGGCAAGTTTCAGTGTTTCATGTTTCATATTTGTCTCTTTGGCCCATTTGGAGAAAATTTTGTGCAGGTGATAAATAAGGGTCTAACTTCATTCTTCTGCATGTGGACATTCAGTTTTCCCAGCACCATTTGTTGAAAATGCTCTCTTTTCTGAGCTTCCGTTTTTGGCATATTTCTCAAATGTTATGTGTACTATTGTTCGGGACTTCAGTTTTGTTTCATTGGTCTACAGGTCTATTTTTGTAGCAATACACTATTGCTTTTATTACTATGGGTCTACAGTGTATCTTAAATCAGGAATGGTAACCCTCCAGCACTGTTCTTTTTGCTCTGGACTGTTTCGACTATCAGGGGTTTTTGTGGTTCCATGTGAATTTTAGGATAGTTTTTTTTTTCAATTTCTGTGAAGAATGAGATGGGAATTTTGATTGGGTTTCCAGTTAATCTGTAAATAGCTTTTGACAAAATGGCCATTTTCACAATGTTAATTCTACAACTCCATAAACATGGGATTTCTTTTCATTTTCTAGTGTCTTTCTCTATCTCTTTCTTCAAAGGTTTAAAGTTTTCTTTGTAGAGGTCCTTCACTTCCTTGACTAGGTTTACTCTTGAGCATCTGATTTCCTTTGAGGCTACTGTGAGTGGGAGTGTGTCCATGATATCCTTCTTTGCATGTCTGTTGCTGGTTATAGAAAAATCTACTAAAAAAAAAAAAAGATCTACTGATTTGAGCAAGTTGATTCTGTATCCTCCAACATTGCTGAATTTGTGTATCGTTTCTAGAATTTTTCCTGTTAGAATTTTGGAATTTCTGATGAATAATATGCCATTTGCAAATAGTAATAGCTTTGCTTCTTCTTTCTCTATTTGTATCCCTTTAGTTTTCTTCTATTGCTTTTATGCTCCAGCTAGCACTTCAAGCACAACCGAAAAGGGTGGGGAAGAGGACATCCCTGTCTTGTTCCGGACTTCAGTAGGATTACCTCCATGTTTCTCTGTTTAGGATGTTGGCTGTGGGTTTCTCATATGTTGCTTTTACTGTATTGAGGTAGATTCCCTCTAGCCCTACATTCTATAGGGCTTTTATAACGAAGATACATTGGGTTTTGTCAAAGGCTTTCTTTTGCATCTATTGAGATGATCATGTGATTTTTGTCTTTATGCAATTTGTTACATTTATTGACTTGCATGATGTTGACCCATCTCTGCATTTCAGGGATAAAGTCAACTTGGTCATTGTGGATAATCTCTTGATGCATGTCTTTATTACGTTTGCAGGTATTTGATTGAGCATATTTGAGTATATGTTCATCTTGGGTATTGGTCTGTGGTTTTAATTTGTGTATCACAGTGATACTGGCTTCACAGAAGGAGTCTGGGAGTGCTCCTTATATTTCAATTTCTAAAAAACCATTTAAGAAGGACTAGATGTAAATTGCCTATGAAGGTCTGCTAGAATTCTGCTGTGAGTCCATCTGGCCCTGGAAGTTTTTTTAGCTGGAAGGCTTTTTATTACTATTTCAATCTCATTTGTTATAGATCTCTTGAAGTTATTCACTTCTCCTTGGTTTAATTTTGTGGTTTAGCTGAATTTAGAAGTTCAAAACAGAAATTCAGTCATTATTTTTGGGTTTCCAACTTAATGGAGTATATATAGGTTTTCTAAATATTCCCTTACAATATTCTGAATTTCTTTGGTATCTATTGGTATCTCTGTTCATTTGAGATTATAATCACTTGAGTCCTCCCTTTCTTTCCTTAGGTTGTCAAAACTTTTTTTAATCTTCACAAGAACCAGCTCTTAGATTTGTTGATTTTTTTTTGTGTTGTTTTCTTTGTTTCAAATTCACTGATTTCTGATTTGTGTTTTATTATTTCTTGCCATTTATTGGGTTTGAATTTGGTTTGGGTTTTTTTTTTTCGAATTTTTAAATTGCATCATTAAATCACTTATTTTTGTTATTTCTGAATTTTTTTAATGTAGGAACTTAGAGCTACACAACTCCCTCTGGTTTCTATGTGTTCCAGAGGTTTTATTGTGTTGTGTAGTTTTCACCTTCATTTAGTACCAGGAAATTTTTATTTCTTTCTTGATTTCTTCTTTGACCCATTCATCATCCATGAGTTGTTCAATCTACATGAGTTTGTGTATTTACTAGAGATTTGTTTGCTGTCAGTTTCAGGTTTTATTGCATTGTGTTCAGATAGGATACAAGGAGTGATTTCAATCTTTTTCAATTTTAAAGATCTGTTTTATATCTAAGGATGTGGTCTATTTTTAAAAGCTTCCATGTACTGCTGAGTATAATGTGTATTCTTTGGTGTTTGCAGATATCTGTTAAGACCATTTAATGTACAATGTCAAATCATTCTGATGTTTCTCTGTTTACTTTTGGTCCAGATGACCTGTGTATTGGAGAAAGTGGCATATTGAAAGCATCTACTATTAATGGATTGATTTTAATCTGTGTCTTTAAATCTAGTAGTGCATTTTTATTAAATTGGGGGCATATATGTTTAGGATATTAATGTTTTATTAGTTGACTGTTCCCTTGATTAGAAGGAAGTGACCCTCTTTATCTCTTCTGATTAGTTTTAGTTTGAGGGATATCTTGTCAGATATTAGGATGGAGACACCTCTTGCTTCCTGGTCCCATTTGGCTGAAGTATTTTTGTCCTATCCTTTTACTCTGAAGCAGTGCTTATTTTAAAGCTAAGATGTCTTCCTTGTAGGCAGCCAAAAGGTGGATTTTGTTTCTTGATCCATTCAGTCTGTGTCTTTGATTGGAGAATTGAGGCGATTGATTTTTAAAGGTATTACAGAATGTATGTGCTAATTGTTGTCAATGTGTTGTTGACTTTTGTGTTGTTGAGTCCTCCTTGTTACTTTGTGTTTTGATAATTATGGCTTCATGTTTCTTTCCACACTCTCTGCTGTGCTCATTCTCTCTTCAGCCTGAAACAATGCTTCCTGTGTTTTCTTTAGGTCTAGTTTGTTGGATATAAACCTTTCAGGCTGTTTATATCACAGAGTTTTTTCTTTTTCTTTATCCTTCAGTCATGACAGATAGATTTGGGGAGTATATTAGTCTAGATTGGCCCTCATAGTCTTTTAGAACTTAAGATGTATTGCTCCAGGCTTTTCTAACTTTCAAAGTTTCCACTGAGAAATCAGCTGTTATTCTCACGCATTTTCCTTTACATGTGACTTTTGGGTTTTTTTTCCTCTTGCAGCTTTCAAAACACTTTCTTTGTTATGTGTACTTGGTGTTTTAGCCATGATATGCCACAGGGGTTTTCTTTCCTGGTTTTGTCTATTTTGTGTTCTCTGTTCTTCTTGTGTCTGTATGGGTGTGTCTTTCCTTAGTTTTGGGGGATGTTTTCTTCTGTGATCTTGTCAAAGATTTGATCTATGTCATTAGCCTGGGATGCTTTTCCCTCATCTATGACTATAATTCAAAGGTTTTGGGGTTTTTTCATGGTGTCCCACATTTCTTGTATACTTCTTTCCAGTGTTTTTAATTTTTTTTCATATTCCGTACTTATTTTGTTTGAATTCTCTACTTTAAGTCCTGATGTTCTTTTTTTTTTTTACTTTATTTCCTATCTCTTTCCTTGCTCTTCCTCTTTGTCCCTCCCCCAACTCTACCAACCCATTCCCTCATGTTCTCTTGTCACCTCCCCTTACCTCCTCCCCTTCCCACCAGACTCCCACTTTACTCAGGAGATCTTATCTTTTTCCTCTTCCTAGGGGAAATGTCCATGCATGTCTCTCTTAGAGTCCTCCTTGTTACCTAGATTCTCTGGGGTCGTGGATTGTAGCCTGGTTATCCTTTGCTTTACGTCTAATATCCACTTATAAGTGAGTACATACCATGTTTGTCTTTCTGAGTCTTGGTTACCTCACTCAGGATAGTTTTTTCTAGTTCCATCCATTTGCCTGTAAATTTCATGATATCATTGTTTTTTTACAGCTGAGTAATGCTCCATTGTGTAAATGTACCACATTTTCTTTATCCATTCTTTGGCTGAGGGACATCTAGGTTGTGGTTCTGACTATTAAAAATAATGCTGCTATGAACATACCTGAGCAAATGTCCTTGTGGTATGAATGTATATAATTTTGGGTTTATGCCTAAGAGTGGTATTGCTGGATCATGAGGTAGATTCATTCCCAATTTTCTGAGAAACCACCATAATGATTTCCAGTGTCTGTACAAGTGTGCACTCCCATCAGCAATGGAGGAATGTTCCCCTTGCTCCACATCCTCTCCAGCATTGGCTGTCATCAGTGTTTTTGATCTTAGCCATTCTGAGAAGTATAAGATGGTATCTCAGACTTGTTTTGATTTGCATTTCCCTGATGGCTAAGGATGTTGAGCAATTTTTTAAGTGTCTTTCGGCCATTTGAGATTCTTCCATTGAGAATTCTCTGTTTAGATCTATACCCTATTTTTAATTGGATTATTTGGTACTTTGATGTCTAGGTTCTTGAGTTCTTTATATATTTTGGAGATCAGTCCTCTGTCAAATGTAGGATTGGTAAAGACCTTTTTCCATTCTCTAGGCTGCTGTTTTGTTTTATTTACTGTATCCTTTGTCTTACAGAAGCTTCTCAGTTTCAGGAGGTCTCATTTATTAATTGTTGCTTACAGTGTCTGTGCTACTGGTGGTACATTTAGGAGGTGGTCTCTTGTATGCATTCAAGGCTACTTTCCACTTTCTCTTCTGTCAGGTTCAGTTTGACTTGGTTTATGTTTAGGTCCTTGGTCCATTTGGACTTGAGTTTTGTGCAGAGCAAAAGATATAATGATATTTGCATTCTTCTACATGCCACCATCCAGTTATGCCAGCACCATTTGTTGAAGATGCTTTCTTTTTCCATTGTATATTTTTGGCTTCTTTGTCAAAAATCAAGTGTGTGGATTAATGTCAGGGACTTTGATTCAATTACATTAATCCACATGTCTGCTTTTATGCTAGTACCAAGCTGTTTTTATTAATATTGCTCTGTAGTAGAGCTTGAATTCAGAGATGGTAATGCCTCCAGAGGTTCCTTTATTGTTTTGACTAGCCCGGATTTTTTGTTTTTCCATAATGAAGTTGAGTGTTGTTCTTTCCAGGTCTGTGAAGAATTGTGTTGGGATTTTGATGGGGATTGCAGTAAATCTGTAGATTGCTTTTGGCATGATTGCCACTTTTACTATGTTGATCCTACCTATCCAAGAGCATGGGAGATCTTTCCATTTTCTGATATCTTCTTCAACTTCTTTCCTCAAAAACTTGAAGTTCTTGTCATACAGTTTGTCCATTTGTTTGGTAAGAATTATCCCAAGGTATTTTATGTTATTTATGGCTATAGTAAAGGGTGTTGCTTCCTTGATTTCTTTTTCAGATTTCTTTTTCTTTATCATTAGTACACAGGAGGGCTATTGATTTTTTTTTGAGTTAATCTTGTATCTCACCACATTGCTGAGGTATTTGTCAGCTGTAGGAGTTTCCCTGGCAGAAATTTTGGGGTTATGTATATTATCATATCATCTGCAAACAGCAAAAGTTTGACTTCTTCCTTTCCAATCTGTATCCCCTTGATCTCCTTTTGTTATCTTACTGCTCTAGCTAGAACTTCAAGTACTATGTTGAATAAGTATGGGGAGAGTGGACAGCCTTGTCTTGTTCCTGATTTTAATCAAATTGCTTTCCACTTAATTTGATGTTGGCTGTCAGCTTGCTGTAAATTGCCTTTATTATGTTTATATATGTTCCTTGTATCCTTGATCTTTCCAAGACTTTTATCATGAAGGGGTGTTGGATTCTGTCAAAGGCTTTTTCAGTATCTAATAAGATAATCATGTGGTTTCTTTCCTTTCAGTTTGTTAATATGGTGGATTACACTGACAGATTTTCATATGTTGAACCATCTCTGCATCTCTGGGATGAAGCCTACTTGATCATGGTGGATGATTTTTTTGATGTGTTCTTGGATTTGGTTTGCCAGTATTTTATTGAGTGTTTTTGCATCAATATTCATGAGGGAAATTGGTCTGTAATTCTCTTTCTTTGTTGCATCTTTGTGTGGTTTGGGTACCAGGGTTACTGTAGCCTCATAAAAAGAGTCTGGCAATGTTCCCTCTGTTTCTATTGTGTGGAACAATTTGAGGAGTATTGGAATTAGCTCTTCTTTGAAAATCTGGTAGAACTCTGTGCTGAAACCATCTGTCCCTGGGCTTTTTGTGGTTGAGAGACTTTTAATAACTGCTTCTATATCTTTAGGGGTTATAGGTTTATTTAAATTGTTTATATGGTCTTGATTTAATTTTGGCCAAGGTACCTATCCAGAAAATTGTCCATTTCTTTTAGGTTTCCAGTTTTGTGGAGTACAGGTTTTTGAAGTATGACCTAATGATTCTCTGGATTTCCTCAGTGTCTGTTGTTATGTTCCCCTTTTCATTTCTGATTTTGTTAATTTGGATAGCCTCTCTCTCTCTCTCTCTCTCTCTCTCTCTCTCTCTCTCTCTCTCTCTCTCCCTCTGTTAGTTTGGTTAGTTTGGATAAGGGTTTGTCTATCTTGTTGATTTTCTCAAAGAACCAACTCTTTGTTTCATTGATTTTTTTTGTATTGTTCTCTATGTTTCTATTTTATTGATTTCAGCCTTCAATTTTATTTTTTTTCCCCTGGCATCTACTTCTCCTGGGTGAGTTTACTTTTTTTGTTCTAGAGCTTTCAGGTGTACTATTAAGTCACTTGTGAGAGATTTCTCCAAATTCTTTATGAAGTGCTATGAACTTTCCTCTTAGCACTGCTTTCAGTGTGTTCCATAAGTTTGCGTATGTTGTACATTAATTTTCATTGAATTCTAAGATGTCTTTAACTTCTTTATTTCTTCCTTGACCCAGAGGTGGTTCAGTTGAGAGCTGTTCAGTTTTCATGAATTTGCAGGCTTTCTGTTGTTGTTGAACTCTAACTTTAGCCCATGGTTGTCTGATAAGATACAAGGGGTTATTCTAATTTTTTGTATCTATTGATATTTGCTTTCTGACTGAGTATGTGGTCAATTTTGAAGAAGGTTCCTTGAGGTTCTGAGAAAAACATATATTCTTTTATATTTGGGTGAAATGTTCTGTAGATGTCTATTAAGTCCATTTGAGTCATAACATATGTTAGTTCCTTTGTTTCTCTGTTTAGTTTCGGTCTGGCAAAACTATTCATTGGTGAGAGTGGGGTGTTGAAGTCCCCCACTATTAATGTGTGGGGTTTGATGTGTGCTTTAAGCTTTAGTATGTTTCTTTTATATATGTGGGTGCCCTTATATTTGGGGCATAGATGTTCAGAATTCAAACTTCATCTTCATGGATTTTTCCTTTGATGAATATGAAATGTCCTCCATCTCTTTTGATTAATTTTAGTTTGAAGTCTATTTTATTAGATATTAGGATAGCTACACCAGCTTGCTTCTTAGGTCCATTTGAGTGGAAAGTCTTTTCCCAACCCTTTACTCTGAGGTAATGTCTGTCTTTGAAGTTGAGGTGTGTGTCTTGTATGTAGCAGGACGGATCCTGTTTTCATATCCATTCTGTTAGCCTGTCTTTTTATTGGTAAATTGAATCCATTGATAGTAAGAGATGATATTGACTAGTGATTATTAATTCCTGTTACTTTTTGGTTTGGGTCATGGTCATGGTGATGTGCATGTGTTTACCTTCGTTGGGTTTGCTATGAGGTTATCTATTGCCTATGTTTTGTGGATGTAACTGAGTTCTTTGGGTTGGAGTTTACCTTCTAGTACTTTCTGTAGTGCTGGGTTTGTGGACAGGTATTGTTAAAATCTCTTGTTTCATCGTGAAATATCTTGTTTTCTCCATCTATGTTACTGAAAGTTTTGCTGGGTATAATAATCTGGCCTGGCATCCATGGTCCCTTAGTGTCTATACAACATCTGCCCAGGACCTTCTGGCTTTTAGGGTCTCCATTGGTAAGTCAGGTATAATTCTGATTGATCTGCCTTTTTATGCATTACTTGGACTTTTTCCTTTGCAGCTCTTAATATTCTTTCTTTATTCCGTATGTTTAGTGTTTTTATTATTATGTGATGAGGTCCAGTCTTTTTGGTGTTCTGTATGCTTCTTATACCTTCATAGGCATGTCCTTCTTTAGGTTGGGAAAGTTTTCTTCTATGATTTTTGTTGAATATGTTTTCTGTGCCTTTGGGCTGGAATTCTCCTTCTTCTATCCCTATTATTCTTAGGTTTGGTCTCTTCATGGTGTCTCAGATTTCCTGGATGTTTTGTGTTAAGAATCTTTTGGATTTAACATTTTCTTTGACTGGTAATCTATTTCCTCCATTGTATCTTCAATGTCTGAGATTCTCTCTTCCATTTCTTATATTCTGTTGGTAATATTTGCATCTCTAGTTCCTGTTCTCTTCCCCAGTTTTTCCATTTCCAGCATTCCCTCGGTTTATGTTTTCTTTATTGTTTCTATTTCAGTTTTCAAGTCTTGAATTGTTTCCTTCACCTGTTTATTTTTTTTTCTTGGCCTTTGCTTTCTTTAAGGGATATATTGATTTCTTCCAATTTTTTGTTTCTCTTTTCCTTGACTTCTTTAAGGGAATTTTTCATTTCTTCTTTAAGAGCCTCTATCATCTTCATAAACTAATTTTTAGTTCATTTTGTGTGTGTGTGTTTCAGCTGTATTGGATGTTCAGGCTTTGCTGTTGTAGGATCACTGGGTTCTGGCGGTTGGTGGTGCCATATTGCTCTTTCCGTTGTTGAATGTTTTCTTACAGCAGTGTTTACTCATCTCGTCCTCCACTGGTGTGGCCTGTGCCTGCTGTGCCAGCTGTTGTGTTTTGAACCTGTGCCTCTGTAGTCAGCTGTTTTTCCAGCTGTGCCTCTGTAGTCTGCTGGGTTTGTGGGAGAGGGATGGCCACAGGGAGGATATTCTGGTGCTTAGGGTTGGGTGTTGGAGTGGGCCTTGGCAGGACCACATCCAGTGGGTGGGAGTGGGTGTGCAGCCTGGAGGCAGATATCTTACCTGCCTGCAGGCTGGTGGGGACTGCACCAGAGCAGTAGAGTTCCACCAGAGGTGGAGGCGCTCGCTAGTGCTAGGATGGGAGGGGGGTCATGGAATGTGGCCTGGGGTTTAGTTAGGGTCTGGACTTTGGGGCAGTCCAGATGAGAGGCCAGTCACTCACCTGTTTTTCCACCTGGTGTGGTTTGTGCCTGTGCCTCCATGGTCTGCTGGGGTTGTAGTAATATTCTTTCTTATACTTGATTCATTCTACTTGCAAGGCTTTCCTTTGCATTTTCTAGTTGAGTTGTAGTGTTTTCTAATTCCATCTGCATTTCATCTTGAGTGCTCACCAATGTTTCTATCTCTTTATTGAATTCTAGTCTAAAATTCTGGTTTATCTTTGTCATTTCTATCAGCCTCATGTTTGTATTTTTTTAATAGCACTCAGGCATTTATTCTCCTTAATTTTCCTCCATGAGTCCACTGAGCTATCTCTTTGTGTCTTCTTTAAATTCTTTGAATTCTTTGATGAAGTTTATGATTGTTCTTTTAGATTCTGTGTTCTGGGATTCATCTAGGTAATTCTCATGGGCAAATAATTCTACAGGACGGGTAGAATTTGGAGAGAAGATACTAGCCTAGTCTTTCATACTGTTATTATTTTTGCAATGAGATCTGGGAATGTGGGCTTCTTTTATTAGTTCAGATTCTGTTATAGACTGAGAAGGTTGGAGCAGAAGAGAGGATGTGGGAGAATGTTGGGCCTAAACATTGGAAATGACTTGAGTGAAATAAAGTCAGGTTGGCAGAGGGTACTAGGCTGGAATACAGTATATGCTCCCTGGTCCTAGCCTAGAGTGTGGGGGTAGATATGGATGGATGGAAAGTTGTGATATTGTATGGAAGGGTCCTGTATGGTGGAGAATAAGGTACAGAGGTTTCTGATGAAAGCCTATAGATCATGTGTGGTGCAGCAGGGGAGGCCACACTAGACGTGGACCTTCTTAGATTTAACATTCTCTTGACTGAGCTTTCCATTTCTAGCTTGTCTTCAAGACCTGACATTCTCTCTTTCAGGTCTTATTATCTGTTAGTAAAGGCTCACCTTTCAGATTTTTGTTTGACAACATGAGTTTTTCACTTCCAGTTTTATTTCAATTCAAGTTTTCTTTAGTGAGTCTATTTCTTTGTTAAATTCTATGTTCAGGTCTTGAATTATTTTCATAATTTCATTCAACTGTTTGTGTCTTCATCTTTATTAAGGCATTTATTCACATCCTCTTTAGGTCTTTAACATATTCATAATTGGTGTTCTGAAGTCCTTGTCTTGCTCTTCAGCTAAATTTCTTTTCTTAGGGCCTAACACAGTTGGGTTCCTGGCTTTTAGAGGAGGTACATCATCTTGGTTGTTCATGGTTTGTGTTTTTATGCTGGGATGTAGGCATCTGGAGTTCTGGTGATTGGGGTATTTCTTGGTGTAGATGCCTGAGTTCATCTTTGTTGGACTGGTATTCTGTTCTTTGACTGCTGTTGGCCAATCTGAGTCCTAGCTAAGTGTGGTAGCTGTGGGATACCTAGTTGACAATTGCTTTGTGGTTGGAAAGGACTCATAAAAGAATAGAGATAAGCTAGAAAGAAAGGTTGAAAGAGGAAGTGAGGAAGAACCAGGGAGACCCTCAGTCTCCAACGAGAGGCAGAGTTCCCAGGGGATTGTGATGGAATGGAAGGAGGGGCTCCTGTGAGAAGGCTACAGCAAGATGAAGGGTAAGGTAGAGAGACAGAAATGGGGGACAGGAAGGAGGATGAAAATCCCCTAGTGAGGTAGCTTTGGGTCCATGGAAGAGAGAGGTTCTGCAGGTTGGTTCAGTTACAAAGGACTGAGACAGGCTACATGAAAATGCTAAAAGTGATCTCCAAGAAGGACTAGAGGAACCTTCAAGACAGCATCTTTAACAAGTGCTGCAGGTAAAAACTAGTTAGCTGCATGTGAAAGAATGAAACTATCCTAATCTCTCACTCTGAAAATACTCAATTACAAAGGGATCAAGAATCTCAACGTAAGAGTGAATACCTTAAATCTGCTAGAGGAGAAAGCAGGGAATACACTTGAACTCACTAACACAGGAAAGGACTTTCTGAACAGGACACTGCTGGCATGGGCATCAATATCAACAATAAATGGGACCTCACGAAACTTAAATATTTCTGTACATGAGAAGACATCATCGCTTAAGTGAAAATGAAACCTACGGAGGGAAAAACCTTCACCAGCTGTACACTGGACAGGGGTTAGTATCTAGAATATATAATGAACCCAAAGAGTTAAACATCAAGAACCAGTTAAAATGTGGGGCATGGAAGTAAACAGAGTTCTCAGAAGATAAAATACAACTGTCTAACATTTTTTAAATATTCAACATCCTAAGCCATCAGGGAAACGCAAATTTAAACTAAGTTGAGCGTTCCTCTCACCTCAGCCAAAATAGCTAAGTTCTAAAACAAACAGTGACAAATGCTGACATTGATACAGGGAAAGAAAAACTCTTGTTCACTGCTAATAGGAGTGAAAACTGGTACAGTCACTATGAAAATCAATACAGAGTTTCCACAAAAAGCTGAGAACAGAGCTACCCACATGATCAGGCTAAACTACTTTTGGGTATATACCCAAAGGACTCTATATCTTACTACAAAGATATTTGTGCAGACAAGTTCATTATTCCTCTAATCACAATAGCCAGAAAATGGAAACAGCCTCTACATCTATCAATTGATGAATAGATGATGAAAATGTGGTATATTTATATAATGGAATATTAACTATTAAAAACTGAAATTATGAAATTTGCAGGTAAATGGAGTTGGAAACAATCATTCTTAGTGAGGTGACCCAGACCCAGAAAAACAAATATTGAATGTTTTCATTCATTTGTGAACATTAGCTTTGAAGGTTTAGATATGTGTATTTTTTCCAGAATACCAATAGAGGTCAGGAATTACTAAGGCCCTTAGGGAAGGGCTTTCAAGAGACAGAATATAGAATGTAATAAAGAGCTAAAGGAGAATTAAAGAACAGAAAGGATAAATTAGAGTGAGAGATGGAGAAGCAGGGTAGAAGAGGGAAAGTGAGAGGGATAAATAACACTAAAAACTTCAAAAATCATATGGAAACCTACTCTGTAGAACCTTCTTAAAACATTTCTCTATATACACATACAAATAATTTAAATGGAGTTACCTTATAATGGGGTAATAGTGCCCCTACTAACAGACACCAGAGGCTAAGAAAAAAACCCAATCCCAGGAATGGGTTATTTTTCATGGAGTTGTTGACCAGTTCAGTTCCAATGACACCCCAGACATTATAGGATATTGTCAATGCTGTTTATTACCCTTTAGAGCTTGATAATAAAACTTTACTTCTGAAGACTACACATACTTGAGTCATAGAACATGGAGAAATCAATCTAGTTCTCACCTGGAAGCTCCATCCCTATTGGCTAGCTGTCATAGTGCTGAAGGGCTAGAGGTCACTATATACACTAATGCAGGGGGAAAGTAATCATCAAATCTTATCCAGATGATAACCCTGTGAGCCAAATAATGATTTGTCTGATAAGACATACCTACTGGTGTAATAGTATGAACATCATCAGAATAACCAATGGCTCTCCTATTGCATTTAAGACCCACTCCACAAGATCAAACCCATACCTGGCACCATTACTGGGCCAAGAAGCTGTGGTGAGACAGATTATAGACCCTTGGAGAAAATTTACTACTACTACTATTCTGCTAAATGGGTATAATACTAAATTAACTCCTAATGACTTACCATTATATCCATAGACTAAGGCATCTCTCAATTCTCATAAGAGAAGCTTCTAGTCAAAGTGACTAACACAGACCAACACTGGCCAAGGTGGAGAAAATTAAGGACTAAGAATGTTTACACCTAAATGGAAAATGCATACTGCACTCCATTCTCCAAAAGCTCAAGGATCATTGAAGAAGAAGAAGCAGAAAGGTCATAAAAGCCAGAGGTGGGCAACTACAAGGAAACAGTCTCTTCTTGACACAAAAGAGCAGCTACCCATATGAACTTAAAATGGTTGTGGCGACATGCATGAGACCTATGTAAGCCCAAACCAGACCAAATTCCAGTATGGAAAGGGGTACTGGGCATGCAGTTCCACCCATAGCCAAGGACTAGTCACAATTCTTAGCTTCTGGGGGAGAAAGGGTAAGTTTTCTCTAAGAGTATAGACCCTGATAAGTATACCACACTCCGATGAAAGACTACATGTCCAAGAATATTTGGGCAACACAAATTAGTCTTTATAGGGGAAAAAGACAAAGTTTGGAGAGAAGGGAAGTGAGATCAATCTAGGAAAAGTTGAGGGAGGAAGGGTGAATATGATCAAAATATGTAGAAAATTCCAAAAAAAATAAAATGTAGAAATTAACATAAAATTTTTAAATGCTATGAAGTTAGATAAGAATTTATATCTCTTATTCAGAAGTAAACAATTATGTTGGATAATGGCATGCACCATCATGGAGAATACAAAAAAAGATTGAAGTGTGTATAGTGCAATTTCCAGCTCTTAGTGGTCAGGAGGGGAACAGGGGTCACCTACTCCAGTCTTTGTAACTTGTATATTCCCAGGCTCATTTAAGGTCCCTCCTATTCAGTGAAATCTTCCATTTGTTCTTGTCCCCTAGTCCAATTGAATTAACAGTTTATTACATATTTTATCAAGATCAATCTCAGAGTTGAGGAAGCTAGAGTGCCATTTTGCAAGGGTCTCATATTCATGAAAGGTATGTGTATTATCTACAAGTAAACTCACTGAGATAAAGAAGTATGATATATAATAGGATTTCATAATACTCATCATAGAATTGAAAACATAATAAGTATATCACCATAATCACTGTTATAATATATAAAATCATTATTCTGAAGAAAAAGATGGAGAAAGACACTATAAAATGGAAAGGCATCCCATACTCATGAATTAGCAGAATTAAGGTTGTAAAAATGACCATTCTACCAAAAAACACTAAAATTCAATGCAGTCTCAACCAAAATATATTACTTACAAAAAGAGAAAAAAAACTATCCTGAAATTCATATGGAAACAGAAAAGACCATGGATAGCCAAAGCAATCCTGAGTAAGAATACTAGATGGATTGCTATTGAAAACTTCCATATATATTACAGAGCTAGAGTAATAAAAACAATATGGCACTGGGACAAAAACAGACATGAAGACCAATGGAACAAAATAGAAGACCCAAATATTAGTGATATTTTGGTGAAGAATATGGCTGCTTTTGCCCTCATCTGAAAAGTCTGACTGAGGCTAAACTGGAGAATTTGGATTTCTTCCACTGGCAGAAGGAATCTCAAAACAGCCTAGTATAGACTCTGTCATGCGGTTATTAGTTATAACTCTAATGAAGATTTATAATGAAAAGGAGCAAGCTGAGCAAGGAAAATCACAAAATGTAAATTTTGAGGAGAAAAGGGACACCAGGAAGTAGAATGGAGTAAAGTCCTGTGTTCAAGGAAGTAAACACATTAAGAAATGGAATAAAGGGAGTGGTGATCTCAGGGCAAGATCCCACCCAGCTAAGTTTCCAACCTGTGAAAAGGATCTAAAGAAAAGCTTAGAGCCAGGTGTTTTGGTGCACACTTTTATCCCAGCATGCCGAAGGCAAAGGCTGATGAATCTCTGAGTTTGAGGCCATCCTGGTAAAAGAGCAAGTTCAAGGACAGCCAAGCTTAGGCAGTGAAGGTAACAATCAAAAACAGAAAGCTGGTAAAGATGTAATTGAATGAGGGGGACCATGTCCCAGCCCCAGCAAGCAGAAGAATTTGGCAGCTTTGGCCACATGATTCTGGATAGAAGAAACAGATTATGGAATTTGCCTCTGTACCTAAGAAAAGCTGCTGAGGCCAGGCATGTGTCAGGGGTGTCTCTGAATGGAGGCCTAAAAAGGCCATTGCATGAAGCTGTAAAGGTGAAGCCCAAGGTGTTGGAGATGCCAGAGCCATGGGACACCTGCCGAGGAGAGCTGCTAACAGAGTAGACCCGCCCAACAGAAAGATATAGGTTGCAGTCGACAAAGCAGAAGGGAACTGGAGATCTGAAGAACTCTTTGACATCAGACATGGAGATGCTGAGTTTGGAGTTTGCCCAGCTGGTTTTCATTCTTTCTTTGGTCCAGTATTTCCTCACTATGCTCCTTTCCCTATGTTTTAGAAGCGTAATGTATATCCTGTGCCATTGTATGTTAGAAGTGCATGATCTGCTTTTTATTATGATTTTTATAGGGGATTACAGTTAAAAGATTGCATGAAATCTCAGAAGAGACTTTGAAAACATCTATTACTATGAGATGCTTTTAACAATTGATCACCTGTCTCCTGAATGCCGAACTAGTAAAGGAAACAGATGCTTTAAAATAATCTGTCTCTGATAAAGCTTAACGCGTTTCAAAATTCTTCCCAAGCTCCAGAAACCGGCTTGAATCCATCTGGACAGGCCGGATCTACCTCAGATAAGTGACAACATAAAATAATAATGATTCTTTTCTCTCTAAGCTTTTTTTCTGTGTCACCAGCATCTTGTCAGACAGAAGGTTCCCAACCACAGCCAAGAAGGATACATGTCTCCAGAACAACGATGGCAGACAGTATCCCACAACGCCTGTCTACCTCAGAAGATTCCCCTTCCCCATTCCCCCAAGAGCCAACCGACGTCCAATAGTCAGCTGGAAGCAGTTTTTGAGAGAAATGACGCCCCTATTCCCATCTACCTGCTTTTTTTTTTTTTAAATAATAAGTGAAAGTCTGGGATGTAAGGATTATGTCCTTAATTACGTCACCAGTCTGCAACGGCATCCCAGCCTAAAAAGCGGGCGTGCCCTCTCTGTGTCCTCTCTTTCTGCTCTCTCTCCTTCCATATTCTCTCTCTCTCTCTCTCTCTCTCTCTCTCTCTCTCTCTCTCTCTCTCTCTCTCCCAATAAAGCTCTAGAAAGGTAACCATGGCTCGTGATTCGAGCGCTGCCACATAACCAACACTTTGGACCACATTGTTGAAACTGTGACAGACTATGAGGACTTCTGAAGTTGGACTAAATGCATTTTTGCATTATGATATGACTACAAGCCTTTGGGGGTCAGGGAGTGGAATGTGGTGGTTTGAAAGAAAATGACCCCAAAAGGGAGTGGCACTATTAGGAGGTGTGACCTTGTTGAAGTAGGTATGGCCTTGTTGGAGGAAGTGTGTCCCTGTGGAGGTGGGCTTTGAGGTCTTTTGCTCAAGCTTTGCTCATTGTGACACTCAGACCACTTATCAATTAAGGAAATGCAAATTAAAGCAACTTTCAGATTTCATCTCACCCCACTCAGAATGGCTAATATCCTGAAAACAAATGCCAGTGTGGTTGTGGGGAAAGGAGAAACCTTATTCATTGTTGGTAGAAACGCAAATTGGTGCAGTCACTCTGCAAATCAAAATGGAGAATCCTCAAAAAGCTAAAAATAAATCTATCATATAACCCAGCTATACTATTTCTTGGCAGGTGCCCAAAGCACTCAACATCCTATTCTACAGATGCTTGCTCAGCCATGTTCACAGTAGCAAGGATATGGAAACAAGCTAACTGTCCTTCAACAGATGAGTGGGTAATGAAAATGTGGTATTATACACACTGGAATACTATTCAACTGTATAGAAAATGAAATCGTGAAATTTTCAGGTAAATAATTGGACCTAAAAATATATTAAGTAGGTAACCCAGACCCAGGAAGACAAAGACTGCATGTTCTTGCTCATCAGTGGTTCCTAACTACAAATCCTCAGATGTGAGTATACAACATGGAGTAGCCACAGAAACCAGGAAAATATGAAGGGATCATACATGGATGGCGGGAAAGGTTTGATATGAGACTAGCAGGATATAGGTGATATGAAGTGGAAAATGGAAAAATGGGAGAGATCTCCAGTTAGGTAGGAGGAAGGGGGTGTCAATAAAGATGGAGGGGGAACAAGGAAAAAATGACACCAAGGTTGTATGATAAAGCCTCAGGGAATCATATTATTTATATTTACCTAAATTTATACACAATAGGGGTGTGTGTGTGTGTGTGTGTGTGTGTGTGTGTGTGTGTGTGTGTGTGTGAACTAAGGCAGCTGGGCTGACAATGCTTCCCACAAGAACCATAGATCAAAAAAGTCTCAGTACCAAGCACAAGAAACATGCTTCCAAATGGTTGGTCAGAATAATCCTAGTGACTCCAAAAGCAGTAGAGACTACTTATGCAGCCCTTGGTTGCCTCTCAGGGGTTGAGGGTGGGTCCCTATTGCTACAGACACTAAACACTTGGGATATAGGACTCTGATAGTTCAAGCTGGATCTGATTTGAAAGCATCTTTCCTGAAGTCTAGCTTCCATGATACTATGCAATTCCAGAAACTATACTATTCCAGAAAATTCTATGCAAGCTGCTAAGGTAGGGAAGCAATTAAACAGTCTGCAACACCTATGGACCATAAAGGTGCAATGAGTGGCACTCACATGATGGTGGTAACCAACAGCTGTCTAATTGGACTTAAGGTCCATTCAACTGTAGGGAAGTCATGCGTGGTACTGGAAACCCGGACAACTTCCCCAAGCTAGTGAGGTCATGGCTCTTAGAAGAGCATCCACAACCTCCACTTTGCAAGACCAGCATAATTCCTACTACATTCTAAATCTTATCCTTATGCTCACAGGTAAATGTACCTACCACCTCTCATCAAAGAAGCCTTTC
>CABHPP010125163.1:0-29563 GCA_902168425.1 Peromyscus attwateri | reverse complement strand
TTTTTCTTACCACCAATAGTATGTGAGATGGCACATCAATTAATTAGGTTGATTTAACATTCCATAATCTATGTGTATTTGAAGCTTCATGGTTTATGTCACAAATGTATTTTTATTTGTCAAAATTGTTTAAAAGAAAGAAAACGTACCAAAAGGAAAAGTTCGTGTTTGCAGCCGGGCAGTGGTGGTGCACGCCTGCAGTCCTAGCACTCAGGAGGCAGAGGCAGGTGGGGCTCTGTGAGTTCAAAGCTAGCCTGGTCCACAAAGTGAGATCCAGGACAGCCAGGGCTGTTACACAGAGAAACCCAGTCTCAAAAAAAAATGCATGTGTGTATGCACACATACATGAGCACACACACACACACAGAGAGAGAAAGAGAGAGAGAGAGAGAGAGAGAGAGAGAGAGAGAGAGAGAGAGAGAGAGCGCATGGAGTCCATTTTGTGCCAACTACTCCTGAGCATGGGGACTGGTCTGGACTGTGATTGGTATACCTAGTGACACTCCCTTGGAGAAAACTGATGTTCCTTTCCCAACAGGTATCAATTGCAAGGAGCTTCTTGGTTGGGGTGGGTCTCTGTGGCTACTTCTCCTTCTCCATTCTGGGATTTCGTTTGGTTTGAACTTGTGCAGGTCTTGTGCATACTTTAATAGTCTGAGTTCATGTGTGTATCTGCCCTGTTGTATATGGATTTGGTCATTTTTATTTTGTTATGTTTGTTTGGTTGGGTTTTTTGAACATTGTTTTTTGTTTGTTTTATGAACTTTTATGAGCAAGAAAAAGAACATAACGTTCAGTGGGTAGGTGGGGAAGATCTGAGAGTAGTTGGGGAGGGGAAAGAATATGACCAAAACATATTGTATGGAAAATTTTTAATTAAAATATCTTAAAGGCAAACACTGGTGATACAGTAAGGAGCACAACACAGATGAGAGAGAGAGAGACAGAGAGAGAGAGAGAGAGAGAGAGAGAGAGAGAGAGAGTTCTTTTCCTCTGCCTTGTCTCTGTTCCCTGCTCTCTGTGCTTACTTACATCCACCAGTATAACCAAACTGTCCTCAAGTGACTACTTCCTGCTTGCTGATGTCCTAAATCCCTTCCACTAAGAGAAAAGCCTTTCACAATTAGACCAATATCAGTTTTCTAGTACCCAGTTAGCAGCAGACTAATAATACAATGAGGTAATACTTTCTGTGAATGCTTTGGAGTCGTGCATAACAAGTTACTTTGTAAGTATGATTATAGAGTTGGGGGGTGGGTTCCAGTGATGAGGGTAATTGGGGTGCAAGAAATAAGAGGCTGTGAACTTTCAAGACTATAGCCATGCTTCAGATTTACCCTCAACATAGTTACTGACTTAAGAAGCATGTTTAAGGGCAGATACTTCCCTATAGCTACACAGACAAATGGCTCTGTTTTATGTGATTCTTAGCTGCTGCTTCATCAACAAAAGACTTTCCTTACTGAAGACTGCATTAATTAAAATGTCACTACAATCAGGCCCCCTTTGTCACTATGTGTCTCCATTTCTTCCCACGTTAATCACAGTATTTTTACTATAGAGGCTTTTTAGAATCATTCAACTTAATACTCTGCTTTAGATAACAATTCTATTTCATGTGTGATTTGTGTCAGTGATTTGCATTTAGAGATTGTTTTAGTTTATAATCTTAAATTCTAAACCAAGTCTGAAGTGTCTAACACTCGGTCAGGGACAATAAGTATTTAGTAACTCAGACGGCGATACTTGAAGTTTTGTCCAGGCTGCAAAATACTGGAGTAAATAGATCAGATTTCTTTTTTACTTAATTTTTCCCTGTAGCTAGAGTTTGTGGTTAGGTTATAATCAGCATAAATGAAAACAAATGAAGGAAAATATGACTCAAAAATATGTGCTATGTGTCTGCTCATGTTTCATCCGTAGATATTCAAATATTATTTTCCAGTATTAGCTCATGGAAGGAAGACTCTTAAACTTCAAAAACATAATTTATATATAAATGTGTTGCACAAATGTAAGTTGTAATTTCTATGATGTGTGAGCTTTACAGTTTTCAAGGTGCTGTCAAGTATACACTCTCATGACCCTCTCTACAAGTGAGGTACACACGGAGCAACTGTCTCTCATTCACTCGGCTAGAGAAAAAAAATCCAGGAAAACTCAGTGGCTTGTGTTGTGAAACTAATTATCAAGCCAAATATTCCTATGGCCATGTTAAGTTGACTCTTCCATCTTAATCATGAGCTAGATCTGGCCAGATTAACTTCAGTAGTGAAGAAAAATGAGGGAGAGAACTCTTTGGTGGTGGATCTCTTAATTGGAGTGAGGGTAAATTGTACTGGTTCTAATAAAAAGTCTAGCCTCGACCAGCATAGCATCCCACAATAGACTTAAAGATTTAGGCTATGTCATCTTTCAGGGGAATCTGCCTTCTTTTTCCTGAATCCAGTGGTTTTTCAACCCAGCAAACACCTAAGATTTCAAGAATTTAAGTATTCCTGTCTTTGACCCTACTCTAAAGAAATCGTGTCCGGGGCTCATGCATTGCTAGTTTTGAGCGGTTCTCAGCTGACTACCAGCTAGAGCAAAGTTCCCTTGAAAGCGTTGAAAGGGAGACAAGGGTGAGACTGATAGAATTTGGTCCAAAAATATTATTTTTGCCTCTTCAAACTAGTTTTAAAAAGAGGGGGGGGGGTATATCTGTTGAAAGCTTTAGCCATTTCTATGTGGAGGTCTTGTATAATTTCAAAGCAAGCCAGAGAGTAGTCGCGTCTAACAGGGCATTCCTGTGGGATGTTATTAAAGGGTGTTTGGTTAAGTGATGGGCTGAATTAATAGGGAATATTAAGGCAGATTCAACCTCAGAAATTGGGCACATTAACAAAGTGACCAATGTGGGGTACGGACTTCAAGTTCACTTCAAGTTTCCTATCTCTCAGAAGACAAGGACTAGTGGGAATAACAGAGATGCTTTCTTTCCTCTACTGGTTGTAAGTGAATGGGCTAGCCCCTGTCAAAACTTGGATCTATCCAGAGAGACATAGGAGAGGTATAATTAACCAGGGTAGGCAAAAACATAAACACCAGGCTGAAAAACAGCTTCTAGAAATCTAAGAGGGACCAGGTTCTGTCCTTAAACTACCCCTTCCTTGAATAATCTCCTACACAGGACACCCTTGAAATTGCATCAGCAGCTGAAGTTGCCTCTTCTCGCCTTGGCCCTGTGGAGAGGCCTGTGAACAAAGAGAGCATTTAGCTCATTACCACTGAGATTGTGTCCTGTGAGGTCTGTCGAGGAAATACTTAATCATAAATAACTCCTTTAAAGTGTGTAAGTTATTGAAACTTATATAAAAATGAGGGCATGAATGCATCAAAGTCACATTTCTAGAGGGGGGGAAGGATAGTATTCCTTAACGAGGTTTGAGTTGCACAAATTTAATCAGAAGTTTCCATTTCAACAAAGATCTGTTTGATCTCATTCTACCCGGAGTAAGGAAATAACTAATCATTAACTAATGTTTCACAGCAAAGCATGTGCACAAATGAACTCATACTCAGACAGCTATTAAAGCACACAAAGCCAACTGAATTGTCTCCATGAGATATAGATGTCAAGAGTGCATATGAACCCATAATGCACTCAAAAAGCCAACCAGAAGAGATTCATCAGACTCAAGAGCTTGCCTATACTACACTAGAGGAGTTAGAAGACTTATTTAATGGGTTGTTCAATCAGCACTTATTAAGGGTCCGCTCTAGGTTTTTGCTTGCGTGTATATCTGTGTACCATGCATGTACAGTGTCCACATTGGTGAGAAGATGGCATCAGATCCCCTGGGACTGGAGTTACAGACAATTGTGAGGTACCATGTGGGTGCTGGATATCAAACCTGAGTCTTCTGAAAGATCAGCCAATGCTCTTAACCAATGAACCATCTCTCCAACCCCAAAAGTTCATTTTCTTTAAGAGTCTATCATTTCCAGGCATGGTGCTATATGCCTTTAATCCCAGCATCCAAGGGCCAGAGATAGGCAGGTTTGTGAGTTAAAGGTCAGCCAGTACTGAGACCTTATGTCAAAAACAAAATCTATAACATAGAAACTGTTTTTCAGTTAATTGTTATTAATGTCCTTAATATCTCAATTTTCTTCAAATAAAGAAAAACACAAATACATAAATAAAAAGTTTTTTTTCATATATTTCTCCAAAATAGACCAACCCATATGTAAAATTTATCTATGGCTGAGGTGAAACCTGTGATGATCTACCTGCTTAGATACAGGAGTGCCACCACAAGATCATAAGGTCCTTAGTGTCAAACTGACCAACAGAAATAAATAAACTGAGAATAGAATTTTCTAGTTTCAAAATCATGGGTTTACATTTTGACATGATATTGACCCATTTGTGAGCAAGCATGGCTTTCAAACTTGGTTTTCTAGATTTTTTTTTTAGGCACATTTATTTAAGTAAGTCAAGCAAAGTCACTAGCTCCTATTTAGGTCATAAATATTTTTGAGCGAGACTTAACCTCGTCCAGAAAATCCATGGTTATCCAATGATCTAGCAGTCAGTCAATTTCTGTGACATAGTTACATTTCCTTTAGTTTACTACCACACAGACTCCTAGACAGCGATATCATGTAAGTTTTCTATCACTACAGAAAGTGGCGAAGACAAAAGTGCAGATTTTTATCAATGTAGGACAGGAGGCGTGGTCTTTTGTAAGGTCACTCTCTGTTGAGAAACCCCCCTTGAAGAAACTAGCTTTGTCATTAAGCAGAGAATGTGTTTCTCTCCTTTGTGACTCATTCTCTCTCCCACTGTAGAATGCTGAAGAGCAGAAATATGCCCATTTCATCTAAAATGGAGTCATTTATCTTGACCTGGTTGTTTTGATCCAATGTGGAGTAGAAAAGTCTACCTAGTCTACCCTACCTAGTTTCCATGAGTCAATGCAGGGAGAGTACAGTAAATATCCGTTCTGGGTTTCCATTGCTGAGAAGTGGCTATCTCTGCTTAGAGTGCAGGTATGAGATGAAAATTAGTCACATTAAAATTAGATTGTAGTCCACTGGAAATAGACTACCAGGTCCAACTTCAGTGGTAAGGTGGGCCGAGAACACTCATCAAAAGTAGTGTTTTAATTACCAGTCTAAAAGGATTCTGGTGGTCACCATTCACTTCCAACATGACTTTCAGGAACAGCATTGTGTGTCATAGTTTGATGTCTAGGTTGGTTGTTTTGTTTTGTTTGTCTGTTTTGTTTTGTTTTGGTGGGATTTGGGGGGGGGCTATCTGTTTGTTGTTTTTTGTTTGTTTCTGTTTCGGGGAGGGTGTTGTTGTTTTTATGGATTTTTTTTAATGTTTTAACAACCATGTGAAAAATCTCAAAAAGCAAATAGCTATAGGAAGTAGATCTTGTTCTTATGGTTAAAATTTTTCTTTTTCTGGAATTCTACCATTAGAAATGTACCCCCAAGAAAATAATCTAAAAACAAGAAAGCTCTCTGTACGGAGATGTTATTTATACATCACGTGTATGCAGTGTTATTTATAAGACTGAAAATTTCAATAGCAATCTACATGCCTAAGAATATAGACAAGATAAATTTAATTTCCATGAAAGCATATGTTGAAACATCACAGAGCCATTAAACATTGTATTTGCAAAAAGTTTTAATGGGAAAGGAGAATGGTTTTCCTTACCGTGTAGAGTGAGAACAGGACACAAATGGTACAAATGATACAGTATCAACTATGTAACATATGCTCAGAGATAAGACTTAGCTGATGGGGGATGTTTATGGTTGTCAGTGGGTGGGTGAGGAGGGGTCTACGTGATTATTTTCTTCTCTGTATTGTCCTCTCATTCTCCACTTGACAGAGGAGCAATTATTATATTTTATCACACACACACACACACACACACACACACACACACACACACACACAGGGAGGAAGGTACTGGAGGTGTTTGAAACTTCCTGTTCAAAGCTCTCCTACATACTATACTTACAACGTTATCATGTTGGGTAATTATCTAAATGTGATAATTTTATCCCATAAGATTTCTAGAATCAACTGATTGATTTGCAATTTCCTTTTAATGGGCAAAGCCCTGTACAATTATATTCAGAGGAGGAAAGGGAAAACTTTCATGGTGTTTCCTAGTCAGCCTGCACCCATCTACACAGTAAAGCGGGAAAGCCCAGGGGGTTGCCATGCTTTCTGCTCCTGGTTGGAGTTGTGACCACCATAAAGGAAACTGGGTAGACTGGCGTAACATTGTACTTCCCAACTCCTAAATACTAAGTGAAAAAGAGAGTAAAAGCAAATCATTGATTTTATAAACCATGTATTTCAGTTTACTTAAGGATCGTGAGTTATTTTTCCTTGGCTTCAAATTAACGAGTATAATTCTAAAACTCTATAGTGAAACCAGAATAATATGATTCTCTCCCCTTGTTCACTGACTGAAACAGGAAAGGAAAGGAAGGTGAGAGGGAAGGGAAGGGAGGAAGAGAGGGGGAAGGAGAGAGAGCAAGTGAAAGAGAGGAGGGGAAGAGGAGAAAGGAGAGAAAGAGAGGAAAGAGAAAAAATATCCTAAACCACTTCTAGGGAGATGAGAAAATTACAAATTTCCTATATGCTGAGGAAGAGGAAACAGGTTGGTGACTGTGTTACCTTTTCACTGCCACAGACTCCTGAGAAAGACTCCTGAGGGAAAGTGTGAGATCTTCTCAGATCTGGAGGACCCAGCAGACTTTGACCTGTGGTTGTCTATGTCCCATCTGGCTTGAGAAGGGCATAGATATTGTCTATCTTGAGAGATTTCTGAAAACACTCAGAAAAAAAAAATCTTGCTCTGTCTTTGCAAGTCAGCACTTAAACCATCTATACCAGCGGTTTGAACTTCCAGCCCACAAGAGCAGGCTCAACCTTTGTGGTGGTTTGAATAGGTATAGCCCCATAGACTCACGTGTTCGAATGCTCGGTCTATAGGGAGTGGCACTATTAGGAGGTGTGACCTTTGCTGGAGCAGGTGTGGCCTTGTTGGAGGAGGTATGTCACTGTGGGGACAGGCTTTGAGGTCTCATATGCTCAAGATATGCCCAGTGGGGGAGACATTTCACTTACTGTTGCCTACGGATCCAGATGTAGAACTCTCAGCTACCTCTCCAGCACCATGTCTGCCTGAGCCACCATGCTTCTCTCCATGATGATAATGGACTAAACCAATGAAACTGTAAGCAAGTTCTAATTAAATGCGCCCTTTATAAGAGTTGCTTTGTCACGGTGTCTCTTCACAGCAATAGAAACCTAACTAAGACAGCCTTGAGCCCAACGCTGTTGCTAGATTCTCCCTTCTTTTGATTCACAGTCTAGCTTGTTTCCTTATCTTCTAGAAAAACATTCCAGGCTTGGCAGAGGCTTTGATGAAGGTACTAAAAGTTGGAGTCAAGTGTAAACTGAATAAAGAGGGCAAGAAGCTATGAACGAAAAATGAAGTCATTGGCATGGGGTTGAGAACTGACTCCAGTATGTGCAGTCACAGAAACCTAGCCTATAATGACAGGGACAGAAAAACAGATCTGTGAAAGGAGCCCCTTCCCTGCCTGGAGAGGCTGCATGGGGTGCTTTTGGTCTCACTGCCCTGGAAGTTCATTTACCTTACCAAGCAACCCAGGCCTGCCTTCCAATCCAAGGCTCACATGACCAAGACCATAGCTTGCAGTTTACATTTGACTCATAACCCAGACCTCATCACAGGGTTCCTTCATATGGTAGTTTCTTACTTTCTCAGATGGTTGTTAGAGGTTCGTCAGGGTAGTCCTACTTTACTTCTTCACAGCTGAACTAATTGTAAACTTTGTCTGCAACTCAACATTCTGTGACTTCCAGGTCTCAATCACCTCCCTTCTCAAATGAATCTGAGGCATGGAATGTCTTTCTTCTCAGACCAACACTGACTCTAGGTCACCTTGAGCCCATCTGTCATTCTTTGCTTGAAACATTACAGGATCTATTGACTCAAGCAGCCAAACTTATGGAAATTATAACTTCCATTTCATAATTGATGTTTTGTCATTGATGTCTTTCTTTTGTCACATCTCAGGCTCTCTGTGTCCAACTGTAGATGTTGGCCCTTTTAGTAAGGTTCTCATATTTGATCTAAACTTATCTGTCTTGAGTAAGCAGAGGTCACTGGTCAGTACTAGGATGAAAGAGAATGGGGTTGTCATTATGGAATGGACTTGGCCATGGTATCCTCTTTGACACCCAACGTGGCTGGGCTGGAACCAGAGTATGTGTGCGTATCTGTTGTCAGATGTTCACTTAGAAACAAGTTTCAGAGAGTAGGTTTAATTGAATTGGGGAATTGGAATTGGGGAGAAATTACAGTGGTTGCGACTGTAATTGAACACCTTGCATGGATGAAAATGCAGTGTCTTATTTTGGGTATACCTACTTCATGAACATGCAACTCCAACTCAAGAACACATCTACGACAACTTAATAAAGGAAAATATGTCCCAAATACACACTTGAGCAAGTTCTTTGACTTCATATTTCACCCCCTCTCTCTCAACTTCCCCCTCTCCAGAGACAGTCCTCCCTTCCAATTCTCTATCTTTTTTGTGCCCATATCATATTTCCACTATCTGGCTGCCAGAAAGAACCTCTACCAGCAAAATGAGACTTAGGGTTCATTTCTTTCAAGAATCACCCTTCCTGGAGATGGGCACCTTGTGTCTCCCTTTATCTGGTGTGGCTCCCACACTGAATTTTAGGTCTTGCTTCTTATCAGCAATGTCTGGATAGTAGGCGAAGAATCAAGATTCTTTCTGAGAATGCAGTCTCAGTGGGGTGATCAAGACAGGCCAGGGGAAATAACTATTTATTCTCTTCTGACTTACTCATTTTATTAGTCTGTCTGTTCATGGATGTAGTCCACAGAAATGAATTTGAGGAACCCCAATGATGTTGTGCTGATTGGTTGGATTTCTGTTTGTGTATTTCTGTCAACTTGATACAAGCTGGAGTCATCTGGGAAGAGGGAACCTCAGTTGAGGAACTGCCTCTCTCAGATTGGCCTGTGGGGAAGTCTCTGGGGCATTTTCTTGATTGGTGGTTGATATGGGAAGGTCCAGCTTACTGCAGGAGGTGCTGTCCCTGAGTAGGTGGTCCTGGAGTATGCAAAAAGGCAAGCTGAGCAAACCTTGAGGAACAACCCAATAAGCAGCACTCCCCCATGCTCTCTGTCTACCTTTCTACCTCCATGTTCCTTCCAGGAGTTTCTGCCCAGAATTCTCTTCATGGTGTTCTATGGTTTCACTTTCAGCTGAAATAATCCATCTCTTCCCCATGTTGCTTTTGGTCATGGTGCTTTATTATAGCAATAAAAAAGCTAACTAGGACTGATCACCAAATCACTAATGCCCAAGGTCATTATATAAAATGGTACAGTGTTTTCTAACTTACTTATAACATTAAGTATATGTAAAAATGGAAATATGGAAATAATTGTTATGCCTATTGGGGAAATATAGACCAGAAAAGATTCAGTTCAGAGATTAATCTTTCTTTAGAACGTTTGAATTGGTAGAGATCCACAGATATGGAATCAGCAAATACAGAAAGCCAAAGTCAGAGTTTCAAAATCATGATATGTAAAAAAGAATAAGAAATGTGTGTCCAGTGTCACTTTCATGTCTTAAGGGTGCTTATAAAGTCACTTTTGAGCAAAAAATTGGTCTTTAGCAGTTCAATAATTTCAGTCGTGGGGGTGTTAAGGTCTATATAAGTAGGAGATAGTTCAATAAAAACTATGACAGGCATCATTCCCTGGGTTGAAGAAAGCACTCTAAGAAACTATGTGTAAACAGTTACTTCACTACCACTAATAGCAAGTCAGCACCTACATTCTGCCAGGAACTTTTCATGTTGTTGATTTTCACTATAGAGGACAGAATTAGCCCCATTTTACAGTTAGAAAAATGGAGACATGAAGCACTCAAGGATTTCTTCCACTATAGCCACAGAGGAAGACAAAAGCTAATGGCTTACAGGCGTGGGCTGGTGTTCAAAGTAGCAGCACAAATCATGTTATCTTTGATGTAACATGTGTAGAAGGAACAGAAATGTTTGCCTCGGAGAATTACAATAGTCAGAGTGGAAAAAAAAAAAACCAACTCTTTTCATCTTCTTTATTTTAAAATTCCAATGCGTATGTCGTCACTTCTCTAAGACAAGCCAAGGTATTTTTTTTATAAACAACAAATTTGACTATAAATTATGCAATATGTTAAATTAAAATTTCCTTGTAATAAATCTTAAAGGTTTCTTCCTCCTTTCATCGGTTCTTTTATGGGATGAAAACATGGGCTATTAGGGCCAAGAC
Source organism: Peromyscus attwateri (assembly GCA_902168425.1). NCBI lineage: Eukaryota > Metazoa > Chordata > Mammalia > Rodentia > Cricetidae > Peromyscus > Peromyscus attwateri. The sequence goes on along the minus strand of CABHPP010125163.1, from coordinate 19,154 downwards.
TAAGGTCTTTCTCTTTCATCCCAAATTCTGGTGACCAAAGAGTTGTTTGTTTGTTTGTTTTTTTTTAATTGAGAAGGCTCACAGCAGTTTTCACCCAGTGAGTCCTACCTATCAAGCCCTTAGTGGCCCTGGGCCCAGAGGTGGTGGACGAGTATCCTATTATAAGTGATCAAAGATGACCACAATATTACATGAAAGGCCATCACACTCGATCCTTGGAAGCAGGATATGAGTCTTAGACAAGATGAAGGCAACATCATCCCTAAAACATGTGTAGAAAAAGTATTCCAGGGGGTTAGAATGGGGTCTGAGGAAGCCTGGCGCTGCTAAAGCCATAGCGAGGTAGAACTCAAATTCACTGAGATAAGCTGAAGGTGGGATAGCGGTAACTTACTTTCCAGAATCTTCCTTATAACCTTTGTGAACACACCGAATTGATTAGAACCCAGTGGGCTAGGCTGAATAGATGTGACTGGTTCTGACGGCTGCTGTACCTTGCAAGCTGTGAGCAAATAAAGACTCTGGCTGTGGGTAGAGACTTTGAAAATTCTTCTGAAATGACCGGTTTTTCTCTGAGCTCTTCCTCTTGCTCCAATTGGCAAGGCCAAGGCCTCGATGTTTGACATTAAATTGCACAAACTCTTTCCTTTCATTCATGTCTTGCCCAAACTCATTCTTTTAAGATTCAGAGGAATTTGTTGCTCACAGCTTAGAAATGTACAATCTATCTGTGTACCTCCCTGCTCCTTATCCAGTTAGTTGTTTGGTTTTTTAAGACTATTTGTTAAATTAATTTTTCTGATTTTGGAAGGGCTGTGTATGTTTGTTTTGTTTTTGTTTTTGATTTTGTTTTAGAAAACTTGAATTATATAGGAAAAAATAAAACTACTTAGAATAGCTATTGTCAGTATTAACTTGCACAAAGAATGAACATTATTTTCTAAGATTTTCAGTGGAACTATTTCCTAACAAACATTTCATCAATGTGAGTACATTTGTCCTTTTGTCGTGTACATTTATACATATGATGCATATTGCACTCATTTGCAAATGAGTTTTAATTTATGAGTACAATCTTAGAACTTTTTGCACGTTTTTTATAGAGCCATACCTAGTGTGTAACTTCTAAACACTTGGAAAATCATTTGCCTGTTGTGCGTCAAAGAGCTTTGGGCCCATGCAGTTCCCCTATTCATTAGTTTTTAGACACTACTGTGACATGATGGAGGCAGCAAAGATTATTATCCTTGCATTGCAGATACAGCATCCAAAGCAAACAGTGGCTGCGTAACTGAGGCATGGCTAGAAACAAACTCTTTTGAAAGCAGATAGAATAAAAGTTATGGGCAAAAAAAATAAGCATTGGTGACTGGTATTTGCATGCAGCCAGTCTTAGCTTTTTGAAATAATAACATATAAAACACATTGGCCCTCTGATATTTTTCCATGAATTAAGAACTAAGCCTGACCTTGGGGAGTCCACGTGGACATCCATGGAAAGTTAAACCAGTTGCATGTGAGGAGTGGCTGCCAGAATCCTGCCTGAACACTTAAACCCAGAATTAGAGCTACAAGAAATTCTAAAAAGACGATGCTGCATATGGATAGATGTTGGCGTTGAAATATGCATATGTGTGCGTGTCGCAAACACAGAAACACACAAAGAATTTCAAGGCCAAAAGCAACACCAGAGCCAACTTCGTTGTGTTTGTGTGGTAATCTGGTAATCTTTTCCTGGGCACAGTTTTTCGAGATGCTGGTGGAATTCTTTTTCCTGAGTCAAGCCTGCTGGGAGTCAGCAAACCACTACAGACGTCAGCAGATCTCTCCAGCTTCAGGATATATATTCTGATCCCTGCAGGGGTCGGGGAGAGTTTTATTTTTGCTTGCGCAGGCTTACACAATTGTCTGCGGATATAACCCTTGCCTCTCTTTGAAGCATGAGCTATCAAAAACTAAATAAACCAGATGGAGCCATTTTCTGATTCAAGGTGACAGAGCAGACCAATGGCTGGGGGATAGTTCTTTTTAAAGATGGAAATAGAATTACGAATTTGCTACATCTAATTTGCACCTTCCTTTGAAAAGGAAGAGCCCAAAAAGATTATTTTTTTCAAGTACCTCTTCCTCTGGAGAATAAGTAGTAAAATTGAAAATGAGAGGAAGGTGGTAAGCTTGCCCACACAGCACATGGAGTTAACAAAGGATGAAGAGGAGATTGTCAACTGCATAAACAGTGTGACGACGGGGGACAGAGGCTGCATCCTTCGCATTCAGACAAACACTGTATTCCTGTGACCAGACAAATATACATTCTTGGTTCCCAGATTCCTTCTACGCATGGTATAATTCTTGAAAATAAAGTTCTTAACCAGGTCTTTGGGCACTTTTATTTTTCTGCAAATTCTTCAAAATGACCTAAGGGAAAATTTTAAACCAAACAGCAGTTCCCACAGCAAAGCCAGCCTCGGTATGTGTTATGACCCAAGCAAAGCAATTTGACTTTAGCTCATCTAAGGGTCTGGGAAAATGTCTGTGTTAAGAAGAATGAAATTAATTTGATATATCTGTTTTGACTGTATAGAAAAGCGATGATTTTCATGTTACTATTTGAACTCTATAAAAGAAAAATGCCATGAATGATCTATTAATAAATAAAAAAGAAATGAGTTCAATTATTACCATCAGGGATATGACTTACTTTCACAGAGTTAAGGTCTCAGTTATACTAAATTTGTTCCATTCCTCTTGCCCCTTTCTCTGATATATAGAAACATATACAACGGTGTGTCTGGGCTTTTCTTTTTATCTATGCAATAAAGGAAATAGGTCCTGTTTCAAAAGATTATTATGGTTAGATGATGCAATCTAAGTAAAATGTCTAACTCAGTATCTGGGACTGGTAGATTCTCTCTGATTGGTTCTGTTTTACCTTCTCATTAGTTTCTAAGGCACTTGAATAATACATGAAGATTTCAGCAGGACAGCTATATAAAGTTAACTGATAAGGGCAAAAGACATCCATGTCTATAGGTCCTACCATTCCTTTTTGATTGGTAGCTGCATACTTGGCATATAATAGACGCTCAATAAATACAGCATATGATATCACGTACCTCACCTTCTCTTGTAATAACTTTGGAAGGTATTTGTTTTCATTCTCATTTTTGAGTTGAGGAAATAAAACTTGAGAGGCAAAGTTATTGCCCAGTGCCACACAGCAGAGCAGGGACAGAATTGCACCTGAGTTCTGCTGCAAAACTCCTGGGTTTGCCACTACAGCATGCCTCACCTCTACCTAAGTGTCGGACAGGTATGCCTTGGGCAAGTTCCTTCATCCAAAACAGAACAAGAAAGCCAGAGTAAGCTACAAGGATTCTGGGAGAGGGGTGGGAAGAGACAAGGCAATTTCTCTGCATTCTAAAAGAAGTTTCTTCCCATATCTTAATGCAACTTCTATGCTAGATATAACTGAGAAATAACTAATCTTACTTGTTTATAAGCACTGAACTTCAAAGATGCAGCTCACCTCTTGGTATCTGCTTACACAACCCATTCAAGCAGTAGAATTAAGGGAAGTGACAGGTTGCCCTAGCCAATCACCTGGAAAACAGTACAAGTGACCTGAAAATCTGCTAAGTGCTATCAGAAGACTTAACACCCACAAGTTCTTAGAGCCATTTAACATAAGAGCAAATTGCCTAAAATACCCAAATAGTCCAGGAAGTACAATAATTCATAATTATCACAATCATTAAATAATTTTTTAAATATTTTTTCTATACAAAGGGAATTTTGTCCAAATAGTCTTTTCTCAAGTTCAGAAACAATAAAAAAAAGTGTGAATGAAAAGAAAAAGGATAACAACCACTTAAGACATTTCCCCTGTTCTTACTACTAGCTAAAGGGTTATGATGCAACACACTTCTTTGATGTTGCCTCTGAAGGGTAACCATAGAAACTTTAATCTCTGCCTTGCCAGACTTTTCTCTGTCCTATGTAACTACTTGAGTTTGTTGACCAAGATTATACCAAAGACAAGACAGGAGTGCCATTAGGTGTGCAGTCGAGCATGCAGGGCCATCTGATGAGCAAGGGAAATGTGCTTAAGAAGGTTTCCGAAGGAGTTGGAAATGTTTCACTCTTTCATTAAAAGTTTAACCTAAATATGGACAAGAAGAAAATAAATGCATTTCCTGAGAACAAAAATGCATGCATTCTTCTATGCTAATGCTTCTACCTCAAGCATCAGTGACTTGAATATGTTCTATTTCAACATGCCTTTGGATATTAATTTCACAGCTGTAGGAAGTTAGAGACTGTGATAGCAGTGGAAAAAGTAGCCAGAACAAATTTTAGAAGTATTGAACTGTAATTGAGGATTTAACAGGTCACAGGTGTCTTCTGACCTATGGCTCTAGCTTTTCATGCATCTTGGGACAAATCATTTGAATCCCACAAAAATCCTATGCCAGCATGATTAGCAGGGCAGGATGATGAGTCAGGATATATCTAGTCCCAGCATGAATCAGGGAAACACATCCCCATGCCCAGAGATCTGGTCAGCACCGGAAAAGCTCACACAGAACTGCACCTGATAGGTGGAGTGATCTTCCTTTCGGATTCAACTTTGTGTTTCCTTCTCCTAAGTGCTCTTGAGTAGATATGAAAATATCATCAGGTGGACTTAGTACATGCTGGCTAACCTCCCTAGAAACAAGAGCAACCCTTCAGTAATGCAAACAGCCTTTACACACTCAATCAGGACAAAGAAGGCTAACACTTGGCATGTGTCTGGGCCATCATGACATTCAAAGTCAAAGGAGAGACCAGGCATGGTGGCACACACCTATAATCTCAGTGCTTCGGGGACAGAGAGAGGAAGACTGCTGCCAGTTCAAGACCACTCTGGGATGCATATCATGACCCTATTTCAAAACAAAACCAAACAAACAATGCTGGGCACAGGGGTACAAGATTGTAACCACAGCACTTTCGAGGTAGAGATAGGATGATCGGAATTTCAAGGGCATCTGTGTCTATATAGCCAGTTCAGGGTAATCCTGGGCTGCATGAGACCCTTCTAAAACAAAAACAAAAGGATGTTAGGGAAGAAGGAAGGAAGGAAACAAAAAATATAGATCTTCAACCACTTTAAAGAAGTACAACAAAGTTCTGATGTTTAAGATATTTGTGTGTGTGTGTGTGTGTGTGTGTGTGTGTGTGTGTGTGTGTTTGTATAAATCCCTACTTAGAGATATTTTGGTAGCTCTGCTTTATTGACCCATAAATATGTCTTTAGCCTGTGAACTCATTGATTTTTGTGTCATCCAGTCATGTCCCACTACCAGCAAACTCCCATACCTGAGTTTCCCTTCCACTCCCAATCCAGAAGATGTCTATGGACACCAACCCAGGTAGTTCTTGCCTTTAGAAAAAGTGTAATCTCTGCTTTCATGGCACTCACAGAGTTATCATGTATATAAAAGAGGATTCTTTACAATACATTCCTAGAAGTAAACATTACAGAAATGCAAAACTCTGTTATTAAAACTGACCTGCTTTGGGGGTTCATAAATGATTCTCTGTGTAAAAATGGCCCTACTAAGTAGGATGGATAAAGGCAAGGACATTTAGCCAATTTTCGTTAGTAAAAATTACAGGGTGCCTAAGAAGAGTTGTGTGGTTTTACGTAAGAAACTAATTCCCTGAAAATGAATTTCTTGGTCATCTCACAAGTCATGAAAATAAGGAGCAAAGAAGTGGGCCAGTTAGTACAGCTAAAAATGAGACGAAGAAAAAGTCACGGGCAGTTGAAATATATCTATTAGGGCTGATTTTGACCTTCTAAAGATCTGCACATCACCAATACACTTTCAACATCTATGTTGTGTGTATTATGAAATCGCTTGTCTGTGGAACTTTGTCAGTAATCATTTTGGGTGTTTTTCTCCATTTTTTAAACCATGATTAGCTAGAGCTCTTGACCAACATAGCCTTCACTGAAAGGATGTAATACCCCTCATCAAGTCATCCTTCCCCAGTGTTCTGCTAGAACCAGAATCTCTCACCTCACTCCCACAGCTGTTGTGAGGAACTTTTGTGCACAGGTCACTGTTCAAACCGATGTTTAGTCAATGGAATCAAGAAGGAAGCTCTAGAGCAGGGGTTCTCAACCTGTGGGTCATGACCCCAATGTATCCTATATCCTGCACATCAGATATTTACATTATGATTGACAACAGTAGCAAAATTACAGTTATGAAGAAGTAGCTGTGAGATCATTTTATGGTTGCGGGGTCACCACAAGATGAGGAACTCCATTAAAGGGTCGCAGCGTTAGGAAGGTTGAGAACCACAGCTCTGGAGAATCCTGCTTGGAGTCCTTGCTCCACTCTCTAGCTGAGCTGGTAGAATTGAAGTCAAAACACAAGCTTAAGACCTGCAGTGATCTACATAATCTTATCAAAGATCTTATTCTGAACCAAGAGATTTTAAAAGTTTATTTCCTCTAGCCTTTGGGGTATGTATATATTTATGCTTGTGTTTCTATATGCATATAAAAATATTGAATATATTGAAGAATCTGTAATACTAAGTAGCCCTTAAATGTATTGAAAAACTATGCTCATTAGCCTTGATCTCTTGCCAAACTATCTCTCAGAAGAAGACTGCTTATCAGATTCCAGTCCCTCTCCTCACAGTGGAGAAGTTCAAGTTTCATGATAGCTGTTACCTTGTCCAAGAGCAGAGTCTGGACATATTGCAAGGGTTTTGTCCATATAATATGCTGCAACCAACCACATCTCCTTTCTGTGGCCTCACATTGAGGGACCTAGATTGAGGGCAGGAGAATCAGGTCCATCAACTAACTGTCTTTAGAAGTCACCTCTCATCTCTGCTGTCCCTGACAGTTCCTGGTATAATTTGTCATACTTTCTTAATCTGTGTATCATTGCACTCTGACAGTGGTATTATGGTCTGCCTCTCCCTCTAGTACTATTTCTCTGAGTAGGAATGGTTTGTCTTTATTTGCTTCTCTGTTGCTGTGATAAATATCATGACTAAAGCAGCAAGGGTAAAGAAAGGGTTTTATTGGCTTACAATTCCTCAATGCAGGCTGTCCTTCAGGAAAGTGAAGGCAGGAACTGAAATAGAGACCATAGAGAAAACTTGTTGACCGGTGTGCTCTCTAGGTCACATTCAGCTAGCTTTCTTGTACCTCTCAGGACTGTCTGCCTAAGGATGATGCTATCCCAGTGGGCTGGACCCTCCTACATCAATCATTCACCAAGAATGGCCTAGCAGGCCAATCTGATGGAAGAGCTTTCTCAGCTGAGGGATGTGGTGATATTTTATTTGGGCTCTAACAAATAAAGCTTGCCTGGGGATCAGAGGAAAAAGCCAGCCACTATATTAAATATAGAGGTCAGGCAGTGGTAGCACACCCCTTTAATCCTAGCATCCAGGAGTCAGAGATTCATCCGGATCTCTGTGAGTTCAAGGCCACACTAAGAACAGAGCCAGGTATGGTAGCACATGCCTTTAATCCCAGCACTAGTTAACCACAGAGGTCTGGAGGTGTATACAGACAGACAGGAAGTGATAGAGCTGGGTGGAGAGAGGAAGTAAGATGGCAGGGCACAGAAAGGTACATAGGCATGAGTATACAGGAAGTAGCTCTCTCTTGGGCTGAGGATTTCCTAGCAGTAAGAACTTGTGGCTGTGGATTGTTTTATTCTTCTGATCTCTCCGCTTCACCCCATTATCTAGCTCGGGGTTTTTTTATTAATAAGACTGTTTACCAATTCATATTACAGAGGGCCCTTGTTCCTGATGACCCTAATTGTACCACATTGACAGAAACCAACCAATACAGCCTTTGTCTTTCCAATTTCGTTATCCCTGGTGTTTTCACTACATACTTCTCTAAGTGTTCATTTGGCTGGGTGATTGGACTGGCTTAACAAAATGCTCTGGTTTTTTTTTAAACACTGTATTGTACAATCATTTCCCAATGGATCTAAAGACTAGCTTTAGTTTTGTATTCCTTACTCAGACTGCCTCCTTGACAAGTACTTAGATATCTGAAAGTCATCCCAAACGTAAAACATGCAGCCAAAATGTGTAAGTAGATCTAGATACATTTCTCTGCTTTCACAGACCCATCCACTAGGAAGATCTGGGAAACCTACCTCCAAAACACTTTCCAAAATCGTTTATTTTCCCACCAACCTTGTCACTACTGCCTGAGAGCTAAGCCACCATCCTTTCTGCTTTGAATTTTACTGGCCCCTTGGCTAATTTCTGCTTCTCCTTTGGCTCCCGTACAACCCTGTCTCCCCAGAGCTACCAGGGTGGTCTTATGCAAACTATCTTAGATCTCATCACTCTTCTCTTGAAACCACTCAGGAAATCTAATAGAGCATCATCACAGTCACACTTGGAATGACATCAGAAGTCATTCTGCGCTCTACAGAGTCCAATATTGTCTGGCCTGGGATCTCATCTCCTGCCACCCTCTTCTTTAATCACTTGGCCCCTGTCTCTGCTTCACTTGGTTTTTCAAAGAAAGGTAGTTCGTACAGAAGGGTCTTTCCCACTTTCTTCTGCTGCTCCTCTGCCAAGGACTCTGGAACCATTTGCTGGGCTTTGGTTTGTTTCTAATTAGCTGTTTACCAGTTCTATACTATGCCAAGCTTCCTCAGTGAGACCCTGCCTATTTCCAACATTAGGAGTTGTTCTTCAGACACCCATTGAGGCCATGATCATGAACCAAACAGGTATCCACCACACCCACGGGGCACTCTCTGGAAAGCAGGACACTGCCAGTTCCGACAAGCTCAGAGATATCTCATGATCCCAAATCTTGTCCCAATGAGCTGAGGAGAACCCTAAAGAGAAGTCAGTGCTTAAGACCATCCTCTTTAAGTCTTTGATGTAGCCCCCAAGTCTGTCACCCCGTCAACCACACCCACACTCCCTAGCAATGTCTTTCCCGACTCTTCAACAGAGCAATTGAAGGTGGACATTTCAGAGTGATGTCATAGTACGAGCTTCCCCCTGTCTCTGAGCAGAGCCCTTCTCTTCTCCATCCTGCTCTCTGACAAGAGGGAGAAAGGCTATTTCTCATTCTCTTTCAATACTGTAAGCATCTACAATCTTTTTCAGTATCCAAATCAGCCAAAATTATTACAAGAGACTTCTGAGTTCTCTCATTATAGGAACTATCCCAAAGCAAAAGAAGAAGAGGAGGAGGAAGCGGGGAGGGGGAGGGAAGATTTAAATTTGTTTTCTTTTTTTTGTTCAGGCTACAAAAACCCCATTTATAAAATTGTTACTTTAATGCTCTAAATGATGTTATTGGGCCTGCAAAAAGATAGAGTTTCCCAGAATGCTTTGATAACCAGCAGGAATAGGCTTTTTTCAATGTCCATAAGGGGGCCTGGCTCATGGGTGACAAGGCCTCATCACAAAAGCCCTAGATAATTTGGTGACTGCATACTTTGCTAGAGAGCTGGGAGAGAGTACATTTTTACACAGTTCCCCTCTTGGAAAAATTGTGTTCTGATGGGTTTAGGGAGACATTCGCTCAACTTTTGCTGCCCATGGCTATTTAGAATCCAGAAAAAAAAAATTTTAAAAAATAACGTTTTAGTGCATGGTTTAGAGAACTGGATCTGGGAAACACGTGTTATAAGTTAGACCATGAGGTAGAGAGTTGGCAATTGACCAATCACAAAGGAAAGGGCCTGGAGCCGCCAAGGTCTTTAAGAATCTTTAAGATCTTAGGGAATCATCAAGATCATGACCCGTTGAGCTGGTGGACCTGGTGAGACCACTTGGTCAGTAAAGTTCTTTCTCTTGAAAGCACCAGACCTGAATTCCATCCCCAGAAGCCATGTTGTAAAAAGTGGATATGGTGGTGCTCACTTCTTATCCCAGAGCTGAGAAGGCATAGACAGGCAGATCCCTGGGAGTCACTGGTCAACTAGCCTAGCCTACTTAGAGAGTTCTAGGCCAGTGAGAGCCTGTCTCAAAAAAACAAAAGGTGGGAAGTGCAGGGAGGGGGGGCGGAAATCATGACTAGTGAAATTTTATACTTTTTTCTCAGAGACCAGGATGGCCTTGGACTCACTATGCAGCCAAGAATGGCCTTGGCTTCCTGAACCTCCTGCCTCTACACCCCAAATGCTAAGAGTATGGGTATCCACCATCATCTTGGTTTATGTAGTACTGGGGATCAAACCCAGGGCCTCCTGAATGTTAGCCAAAGGCTGTACCAAATGAACTACATCCCCAGCCCAGCCCTGCCCTTCTTCCATCTGTTTCCCCTTTTATCTTTGTCTACTTTTTGTCCCAACTCCTCTGCTACGTTACATCAAATCCGTGCTCTTCATTTTTCTTTGCGTTTGCCTGCTCCATCTTTCTCCTTTCACACAGTTACCTTCTCACACCTGCTGGTGCCTAGGGCTAGAAAGGTCGGTGCTAGTTCCGTAGAGAAGCCAGCAGTGCTCTAGAAGAGGTGATGGCAACTGAAAATTAGTGAAGGCTTGCTCTGGGCTTGGCTTTATTCTGTGTGCTTTCCACGTGTGCCTTCACTGAAGACTCTTAATTACCTAAGAACTGAGTTTAGCCACTGCCCTGTTGTCCCGCATTGTGCTTGGTTTTGTTGCTGGAAACAGTCTTCCGAGGATTCATAGAAAAAAGCCCCCAAGAAATGCCAACTTGAAAATAAAGGTAGACAGAAGCGGGACATTAGACCAACAGGTTAGAAATAAGAAAGATGCAGCAGCAAGCTAAATCTAGAGAGAAGCCTCGCGCTGAGTCTGTAAGCAAGGTCTGATTTTTGCACGTTTGAACTCTTGGGGCAAAACGTGACTTTACCAACCATGCTAATGGGGGGGAAAGTTCTAACCCTTCAATAATTTCAAGAAAACCAAACTATGGTTGAGGTCAAAAGGAGTACTTGATTTTGCAACACCAAGTATCCCTTCTGAGGTTTCTCAAAAATGCTGTGGCTGTCCCACACAGAACTCTCTCCGTACTTTTACCACAAACACAATAGCACTAATTCAGTGTACATGGTAATCTAGACCACTTTGGGGGTGCTCGGTGGCAGATCTCAGAGACTCAAATACGTGCTGTCCTCCAATCTAAGAGCATGAAAATGAAACACACTTGAACCAAGCCCTTTGAATATTCCATATCATCTTTGAAAAGAAGGTGCCAGACAAAAGTGACGGCAAATATAGGTTTATATTTTGACACGTTCATGTGTATACATAAGTAACTGGCAGCACCATATGATAGTAAAGCCAAAGACTACTGTAAAAGTCCGGAAGCAGATGCCTGAACCACTGTTCCCCAATGCTTCTGTGCATATGCTCCTACAGGACCAACATCAGCTGGGAGTCAGATCTGAATGGCCCACATGGACTGTGGTCCAGGCAAAGAATGACCCCAGGCATTTCCTTAACACTTGGAAACACTTAAGGCTCTTTTCTTTCCATTTCTGGTCAAGCTGTTTGGCAAGCAGACACAGCCAGCACTGTGAAATGGTCTGCGGCCTTATTCACTGGCTCCAAAGAGAAACTACCTGTTCAATATATCTCGGGTAGATCTGTAAACTCACTCCAACATTTCCATATCATCATTCTCTGGTTGTTCAGACCAAAGAATGGCAGTCAGAAAGAGCAGAGTTGTGCTGCAGGTTTTTTGTTTGTTTTTTTTTTTTTTACCTGAAAATAAAATAAAATAAAATAAAACTGCCCTGAAGATCTCCTGTCAACAGACACAGTAGTTCCAGGACATAGCCATGGCAGTCAGTGATGGGACCAGCAGTCAAGTGAGTTGTCATAAGGAATAAGGTCACCTTTGCCACTACCTTCAACAAGAAAGTGCTAGATACAACTCAGTGGTCAGTGGTTAAAGGGGCTTGCTATCGAGCCCAAGGACCTTAGTTTGATGTCCAAGTTTCATGAGGATGAAGGCGAGAACCAAGTCCAGCAAGCTGTTCTCTGACTTCTATTTCTCTGTACATGCACGTGCAAATAAGCACACACACACACACACACACACACACACACACACACACACACAAATGTAATTTTAACGTGAAAGTGCTGAAAGAAGGTAATTAAGCAATACATGCCTGTAACCCCAGTGCCTGGGGGGTGGAGGTGAGAGGATCAGATAGTCGCAAGGCCATCATCCTTGGCTAAATGGCAAGTCCCAAGCAAGACTGGCCCAAACAAGACCCTATTCCAAGAAATAGAAACAAGTCCTAATGTGGAACTTGGGAGGTTAGGGAAGAGGGATTATGAGATAGAGAAATATACAGTAAGACTCTCACAAAAACAAAAGACAATAATAGAAAGAAATCATTGAAGAAAATCTTCTTCCTCAACATGATCAGAGAGAAACATGTTATACATGGTTCACTCAAACATTTTTAAACATTAGATGAATATCTGGACTCCCTTCAGTCATGAGATGGTTTCTTCAAGGAATCCTAACCCTTGCTGCCTCTCTTTCTCTGTCATGTAAGGGCACATGAGAAAGGCAGCCATCCGCAAGCCAGAGAGTGCCCTCCCCAGAGCCAGGCCATTTTGGTGACTGATGTTGGACTTTGAAGCTGCTAGAATGTGAAAAATCAATTTCTGTTCTTTAAGCCATCCAGTCTGTGGTATTTTGGTGCAGCAATTCAAGACTGCCTATTGCATGATCTTATGGAAATAGTTCTATATTTCTAAATTCCCTTAAAGCTCTGGTACCCTCAGCCTCCTCTCTTTGCTCTGTTTGAATCCTAAGAACTCTCCCTAAAAGTTCCTAAGAACTCTCCCTAAGCTACTAGCTTTCAAGGAACACAGTGTCAACTCACATGGCAAAGGAAATAAGAATGTTCTCAAAGTCTTAAAATCACTAGAGTTCAGCTTTTAAAACCTCCATTAAATAAAAAAATTAGCAAACATAGAATTGACCATTTCTGCATTCCTATGTGTATAATCATTTTTTATTTTAATACAAATTTCAAAGATTTTTTTTTAGTTGTCAAGCTAGGGAGAAAATTATAATGAAAAAAGTTGATCATAATCATCATTATCAATAAAAACTAATTATGACACATTTGTATGGTAGCACTATAGTTCCTTCTCTCTGCTAAACTTATTATTTTTTTAAAAAATAAGACTAGGAACTAGGGCTGGGATGTACCTCTTTAGTAGAATGCTTGTCTGTCATGCACAGAGGCCCTGAGTTCAATCCCCTGTACCACAAAATTCAGCATGATTGCATACACCTTTAGTCCTCACACTCTGGACATAATGGCAGTAAAACCAGAAGTTCATCCTTGACTACATAAGGCCACCCTAGACAGCGGTCAGATTTTTCTTTGGGCCACCAGCTCACAAATAATGACACAAAGACTTCTTATTAATTATGAAAGCTCAGCCTATAGCTTACTTAGACTTGTTCCTAACTAACTCTTATAACTTAAATTCACCCATATTTTTATTAATCTACATTCTACCATGTGGTTTTTACCTCTATCACATTCTGTGTGTCCTACTCTTTCCATGTCTGGCTGACTTCTCTGACTCTCTTCCTCTCAGAGTCCTCTCTCTGCCTGAAAGTCCCACCTATACCTCATGCCTAGCTACTGGCCATTCAGCTCTTTATTAAACCAAATCACAGCACTATATCTTCACACAGTGTATAAATATCCCACAACACTAGACTACACGAGACAATTTCCTTAAGAAAGGAAGTCAGGACAGTACCTTTGTATGCTGAACACTGTAGCCTGGAGAAGATGCAATAATAATGCATGCTGAATAAATGAGTAAGTGAATGAATGAATGAGACATCATAAGGATCTCAAGTTGCACAGTATAAGCCAGTAACTCCTATGGACTAATTTGAAATTCAGGACAGGACATCAATGGCAAATGAAGTTATGCTTACAGATAAATGAAATGGATCAAATGTCCCTCTTGGTTTAAATAGACAGGAGTCGATTTGGAGATTTCATTAAAAAAAAAAATACAAGTTTTTTTCTGGATTAGACACATGACCAAATCTTTCCTAATAATCTCCTATTGCCATTCTAACAAATCACAACTTAGCTGCTTAAAATAATTCAGATTTATTTTTCTCATTGTTCTAGTGATCTGAGATCTAAAACCAACATACTCTACCATGCCATTCTGGGGATTCCAAGAGTGAATTGATTGATTTTCTGGTCTTTTCCATCTTTTAGAGGTAGCCTGTATCCTTGGCTGTAAGCACTTTCCACCTGCAAGGCCACACTGACTGGGGGAGTCTTTCTATAGTGCATCTCTATGACTCTCTCCATCCTTGTCTTTTACATGGAAAGATCCCCATTACCACACAGGGCCTGTCCAGAGTTCAGGATGTCCATTCTGTTTTAAGGCCAGTTTCTGTCTGGGCCTCCCTTTCCCATATAACCTCTCATGCCCACAGGTCTGGGAATTAGAATGTAGGCATCCTGAGAGCCCATTTTTCTGTCTTTCACACACAGTATCAGAATGCCGCTGGCGTGTTTAGACAACAATGCAGTTTCCACAGAAATTTTGTGTATTTGAATGTAAGTTTGAGTGAGTTTATAAGACTAGATGAGTAGGAGACTATTTTTGAAATCATTAAATGGCCCACAGAAGGATTTAGACGGGTTTGTAAGTAATGATTCTCTTTGTGTCAAATTAATGTGAATAGCTGTCATCACTGTTTATATATCACAGTTTGAAAATGACATGATTATAAGGTGCATCCAATCTACAATACATCAACTTGTAAAGACAAACAAGACTCAATGGAACTTTTTTAATGGCTACTGCAAGAGTCAAAGAATACAGTTTAGTAGTAACTCAATCAGTTACTACTGTAATCTGTAATCCCGGCTCCCTGGCAGACTGAGGCAGGAGTACAGAGGCCAGCTTGGATAACATAGCAACATCCTGCCTTAAAATAAATCAGTAAATGAAGTCAAATGAAAGCCTAGACTTATGGTGCTGAAGCTGAGCCCTTGTGCTCTGGTTGAGACATGGAAACAGAAGAGCAATGGGTCTACGAACATACACGCACATCAAAGGCAATGTTAATGCCAAGTTCAAAGATCAGAAAATGAGGACTGTGAGGCTTAACAGACCATAGAAAGGATGCAGGAAGAGGTTCACAGAGGACAAAGAGCACTTAGATCTAGAAACCCATATAAGAAGGTAGACCAGTTAGCACCATATGCCAGAGACCAAAAGATCCTGATCATTTTGCAGTAAAGAGTAAAATATCACTAGAGTTAAGAAGGGAAGGTGGGGATAGGGGATTAGCCAGAGTAACTTAGACAATCTCTTGCCATAGAGTGCTAGGCTTTCTCCTTTACGTATGGTGCTGTTAATTTTGTGGCAATAACCACATACTAAGCAAACAAAAGATTTGATGTGAATCCCTTCTCCTTACCCTACAGACTGGACTACTTTGGGCTATCCATTAAGTCCTTTTATTTTCACCTTCAGTTTTCAACTGACAACGACTTCCAGAATCTTCTAAAGATAATAAGCATGATGTACATTTTCTGTAAATATAATATCTCTTGGCTTTCTCTTCCTCGTTTGTAGTCACTACAAAAAGGTTGGGGTGACAGGAAATATAGGTGTTTGTTACCAGAGCAAAGCACTCAGGCTTAGGGAGAAAAAAAACCCACACACAAGAAAGACAACGGAAAATAATACAGCAAGCTGTGTTTGCAATTTCTGACAGATGATTTCATTTATTCTAAGCGTTCTTGTTTAGTTAACTATACAAATTTTTAATCATATAAATGTGGTGGTATTCTAGCCTCCTGCTCTTGATTAGGCTTGTCTTCCAGCTGATTTCACATGCCTCTGGCTTCTGGCACTGCATTCTCATAAATACTACATCTGGGGCTGCAGGAATTCCTGGCCATACCTGTTAAAAAGTGTAGCCTGTAGTCGAGTTTATTTTACTTATCTTTTGTGCTTTGTGTTGTGTTTTCCCGAGGCAAAATGAGAACCAGCAGTGTGGTACATTTCTCTGAGTCAGCAGCACCATTGGCCACTGGCTCTAATGCCACGAATGTCTGTTTTCTTTCTCTCTTTTTCCATCTTTATTTCTTTGTGGAATCATATGGTCACCATTCATTCATGCTTGGGATAGTACAGTGGGAACGATCACCAGGCCTTATGCAGAGACCACTTTGTGTGAGACTTTAATAACTCAAAGGAAAGGATCAGCTTTTGGTGAGAGTATGCCCAACAATGGAACTCAAAGACCCGGAGCCTTGCCTGTACGCTAACCACTCCAAACATAGGATGGGGCCTCCAAACATTCTTAAAGTAGTCTCTAGCCATTCTGAAAATTGTGACAAGGTGCAAGAAGATGCTGAAATGAAAGAGGAATCAGAAAACTGACCTAAGTTTTGTTGCACATTTGATGAGAACAGAATTAAAAAAAAAAAAACAGCATTTAGTTATAAAGTTGAAGACTGTCGTGGGTGTCCATTGCAGTGGTTTATATTTGATAGCCAACCTAGTCTTTAGAGTCATTCCATAACAACAACAACATAATGAGTGAAACAAAATTGAGAAGCCAAGCAGTGGTTTGATGCCATGAAAGTCTTTGGACACAGCCCCGGTTCTTATGCAGCCATCTCCAGTCGCTTGCTTCCCTCAAGAGTCAAGCCAGCATGGTTTGAAAAGTCCTAAGAGCAAGTACTTGTGAAATAGGAATTTTGCTGCACTGTCTTTTGTAAGTAACTAATACAAGACAGACAGAAAATGCTGTCACAGGGTAGTCCCCTAGCCTTTTACTTATAGTATAGTAAAAGGCCACTGCCCCTGTCATAGTCAAGAAAATTTTTAGAGATGCAGAGGCTCATATCCTTATGTGGACCTTCCAGATGAGAATTGGCGTGTCAGGACTGGAGAGATTTGGTGGATAACAGCACTTGTTACATAAACATAAGGACCTGAGTTTGGGTCTCCATCCCCCACATAAAAAGCCCTGTGTGGCCGTGTCCAGTCATAGAATCTCAGTATGGGGTAGATGGAAATAGGATGCTAGGGCTTGCTAGCCAGCCAGCCAGCTTTGCTGTAGATTCAGTAAGAACCTCTGTCTCCGAGTAGTGAAGTGGAGAGTGATGAAGCCAGACACCGGAAGTCCTCATCTAGTCTCCACACATGTTCATGAGCACACACACAAGCACATGCCCATTCCCACACATACACCCACTCACACACACATACCTGCATACACTCACATGCACACACAGAGAATCTGCATGTTGATGGATTCTCTGGTTGTTCATCCACATATTAACGTTCGAGGAGCGTTGCTTCAGAATACCACCCAGGAACCCCTTTTGGCATAGAAATCACGTGTGAATCATAACTAAGAGAAAATAGATAAAACTGAGAAGAGCAGCGCAAAGAACTCTGGGAAGCAGCAGGACTGAGCTCTACAAACATGACCTGGTTGAAATTCCCTTCTGAGGTGACTTTGAACTCTACACACACACACAAATGGAAATCAAGGGCAGAGATGGATCCTGTTAGAAGGCCTTTATTCCTTATCATTTCTTTTTCTTTTCTTGTGTTGTATGTACCACCAATTTTTTCCCATATCTTATTAGTGCTTTATTTGTTTTCATCATTTTAAAAGGAAAACACCTTGCCTTGCCATTTTCCAGAAGTTCTTTGAGGATAATATTCCCTTCACTCTCCTTGGGATCTTCTAAACCCAACCTAGTTCAGAACATGTATCTCACTTATTAAAAGGAGGAGGAGGAGGAGGAGGAGGAGGAGGAGGAAGAGGAGGAGGAGGAGGAGGTGGAAATGTATTTTAAACTTTTGAAACATGACATTAGGCCTTGAGCACATACTTCCATTAAAAACACAAATTAAACGGAAAACCATTAAGAGTAATTGAGATTCTAAAAGTGTTTGAGGAATAAAGACCCCCCAACAAAAGCAACATGAGATTCTCCTAAGTTTTCTGGGGGAATGGGCCAGTGGGCAGCGTGAAGACACAGGCTCACAGTGAGCATGTGACACTAAGCTGGACAACTCCTGAACATCAAACACACCTGTTAGTCACTGTAGATGACATGGAGTTCCCCATGGAGAAGCCCTACACAGGAGAGGCACACAATAACCCACAATGATCATACAAGCTTAACCCTAGGCATGGTTCATGGGTGTTACACCACCAAAATGCACTTACAAAGAACGGTTAGCCTAGTGAATCGCTTCTGCTACACACACTGTCCTTTTCTATCTGAGCCTATGGACACATCAATCATTGTCCATTCTTTCTGCAGACGTCCTTTACTATTTTCAATCTCGCCGGGCGGTGGTGGCGCACGCCTTTAATCCCAGCACTCGGGAGGCAGAGCCAGGCGGATCTTTGTGAGTTCGAGGCCAGCCTGGTCTACAGAGCGAGATCCAGGAAAGGCGCAAAGCTACACAGAGAAACCCTGTCTCGAAAAAAAAAAAACAAAAAAACAAAACTATTTTCAATCTCTTCCTATTTTCCCTATGGGCCATTCTCCAGTAATATCCACTATTCTATCTTTGATTTTTTTTTTGGACTTCTGCATTCTCATAAGAAGTATGACTTTCCACAGGGACCTGCTTTAAGGATAGATGGGTTGGGTTTTTCCAGCTTTCCAATAGATAATATAGTCAAAAATACAGTCAAAATTCGAGCTCAGGAAAATTGTCAGCATGATTTCTTTGTTGTTATTTTTGTTGTTGCTTTGAGACAAGGTCTCACTGACCTCAAACTTGTGATCCCCCGGCCTCAGCTTCCCCAAGTGCTGAGATGACAGATGTGAATCACCACTCTTGGCCAAGTAAAATGCCTTAAACTTTTAAAATAATAATATTAAATTTTACAGCACATTTCCGTTTTTCAAGTCACTCATTTTGAAACTGTTTAGATTCCTCAAAGATCACTGTGTAATGGCTAAGGTGTTTACTGCTCTCACACCCACTTACAGATAAGACATGAAATCCGAGGTCAAACGTAATGGTAAGTACAGTCTGAAACCCAGGTTTTATAAACCTGAGATAAGTGGTCCTGGGTTACTTTACATACCCTGTTGCTGTACTCCTTGG
>CABHPP010125162.1:17096-32897 GCA_902168425.1 Peromyscus attwateri | reverse complement strand
GAGACCCTGGCAACAAAAGTAGCTACCACAGTTAGTTAATCTTTCATTCTATTGGGCACAATAAATTTAATTCAGTAGTTATATACATCTCGATTGGCTTTGTAAATTATAAATTTATAAACTCAAGTTCTAGTTGCTTTTGGGATACTATCTTACAAGGATACCAACGTACAGTATAGCTCGTTAAGGAAGGGAATGGCTCAGTTGCCTTTAGCCACTGGCTATGGGTGAGATAGGACCTCTGTTGGTCTTTTCTGTATCGAACACACAGATCACAAGCCCAGTGCCACTTTGAGATCTTTGGCAGCAATTAACTATGCAGCTCACACACGATTGAGCCTGTATGATAATGAGTATTCAGAGATGGGTAATGCCTGGGGGGCACTCACCAACCTAAGACAGAGCACCTGTGTGGCCTGGGCAGGCGTCTCCATGACGGGTAAGGTGACCTGCTGACGTCCCACACAACCCAAGTCAGAAGCTCATTTTTTAATAAAAGGGGGACCTGTAGGGCCCTGGCCCCCGTTTTGGGTAACTGTTGCCTTGCTTGCTGACCTTGACCTTGATATCCTCCCTATGCTAATTCCCTGCCAGGTTCCACCCTCCTGAATGCTTAAGGGAAGTTCCTTGTCTGTGTATCCTGAATAATGGATGTTAACAGATTAGAAGCAAGATTGTAAAACATCAGTAGCGAACTTCTGCCCTCTGGGGTTCTCCCATTGTGCTGTAAGCCTGTATTTAAGACCTCCTCCCCCCTTCAATAAATGACATTTGGCATTTAAAATTAAAAAAATATATATATAATTGAATGAATACTGCGAATGTAATCTATGAATACCACAAATATGATTAATATCATGAGGTAATTAATGAATATCATGGATGTAATTTAAAAAATAAATAAATAAATAAAATAATAAAAAAGGCTTAAATTAATATATTAATATACAATATATTAATTATTAATTATATAATATATAATTATATATAATTAATATGTAAATATATATTATATATAAATGTATATATGTGTGTTGTGAAATATTAGTTTAAGATGTGTTACATTTGTTTATGCTGTGGAATGTTGGTTTAATAATGCAAAGATGTGTTGCATTCTTTTATGTTGCATTTGTTTAATTCTGTAGAGTTGTGTTACTTTGCCTGTCTAAAACACCTGATTGGTCTAATAAAGAGCTTAACAACCTATAGCCAGGCAGAGAGATAGATGGGGCTCCCAGGCAGAGAGAATAAATAGCAGGAGAAAAAGAAAAGAGAGGAGTGTGGAGCAAGAAAATAAGGAGAGGAGGACACCAGGGGCCAACCACCCAGCCATCCAGCCAGCTACAGAGTAAGAAGGAAAGAGACCCTGCATAAGTCCCAGGTTTCAAACAGCCAACTCATGCAATGAGCACAGGACCCAGTCCCACTGCCTGGATGCCTCCCAAACAGTTCAAGTCAATCAACTGTCTCACCCATTCAGAGGGCCTGATTCAGTTGGGGGCCCCTCAGCCATTGGTTCATAGTTCATGTGTTTCCATTCATTTGGCTATTTGTCCCTGTGCTTTATCCAACCTTGGTCTCAACAATTCTCGCTCATATAGACCCTCCTCTTTCTCGCTAATTGGACTCCTGGAGCTCCGCCCCGGGCCTAGCTGTGGATCTCTGCTTCCAGATCCCTCAGTCATTGGATGGGGTTTCTAGCACGACAATTAAGGTGTTTGGCCATCCCATGACCAGAGTGGGTCAGTTTGGGCTTTCTCTCGACCATTGCCAGCAGTCTATTGTGGGGGTATCTTTGTGGATTTCTGTGGGCCACTCTAGTACTTTGCTTCTTCCTATTCTCATGTGGTCTTCATTTATCATGGTCTCCTATTCCTTGCATGAGTTGGCTGTTTGAAACCTGGGACTTATGCAGGGTCGCTTGGCTCGGCCTGGGAGGAGGGGACTGGCCCTGCCTGGACTGAGTCTACCAGGTTGATCTCAGTCCTCGGAGGAGGCTTTGCCCTGGAGGAGGTGGGAATGGGGGGTTTGCTGGGGGGAAGGGGAGGGGGGTGGGAAGGGGGAGAACAAGGGAATCCGTGGCTGATATGTAGAAGTGAATGGTATTGTAAAATAAATAAAAAAAAAGTGTTCTAATGTAACTCAAAAAAAAAAAAAATAGAATAGAGAAAGGTAAAAGCCCAGAGGCAAATGGTAGAGAGGATAATTTAAGAAAAACTGGCTAGAACCAAGCCAAGCTAAGACCGGGAATTCATAAGCAAGAATAAGTCTCCGTATATTTATTTGGGAACTGGGTGGCGGGCCCCCAAAGAGCAAAGAGCAAAAAACAACCAACTACATGTGTTTGTCTCTCTGTTTATATGTATATGTGTACAGGTGCCCTCAGGAGCCAGAAGAGGGTGTCAGATCCCCTGAGCAGCTGTGAGCTGTACAGCATGGGTGCAAGGAATCAAACTCGGGTCCTCTGGAAGAGCAGCCAGCACTCCCAACCCCCGAGCCAGCATATACTAATGGTACAGAACAGTGGGCTACTTCCGACTCTCTCTTCATATGTCCACTGTGCTTTGGTCACAATCACCCCCACTTCCCTCTCAGTACCCCCTTCCACTCCTGTTCATCCCTCCCGCTTCCCAGATAGCTCCCCTTAGTAGAAATTTTAATGTAACTTATTAAGAAACTATTAATGATAAATTCAATCAAACTACTTTACATTTAAATTAGGCAACTAAAAGCTCAGAGCAATATGTACTTAAAAACATTTCAGTCTATGCACAATGAGCAAGCAATATTTTTTTGCTTCACAGGCATGTGTAATTATAAAAAACTGAGTAAGATCATAATGCATTAAAGTTTAGAGACTGCAGATCACATTTCTAATTGTAGCCAATAAAAAATAGAAATCAATATAATTATTGCAAAATCTTAGCTACTTGTAATTTAAAAACAACTTCAATTAAAGTAGAAATTAAAAAAAAATCACAAATTATCTAGGTAGGAACATGTGAAAAGATTAGCTTATAGAAAAGCTTATGTGACATAGTTATTGTTTTATTCAGAGAAAAATTATTGCAATTAAAAGAGCCCCCCCCATAAAGATAGCAGCTATTTAATGAAAAGTACGGGATCATATACTGAGAGAATGAAGGCAGTAATAAAAATAAATGAATAAAGAAATAAAAAGAATACTTTGTACTTTGTGAAAAGGCTAAATATACTCTCAAAATGTAGGCTCTTAGAGAAAACAAAGTACTTGGTATGTTTTTAAATGAAAGGAAAGGAGAGAGAGAGGGAGAGAAAGAGAGGGAGGCAGGGAGAGACAGAGAGTGAGAGAAAGAGACAGAGATGGAGGAGGAGAGGGAGGGAGAGAGAGAGAGAGAGAGAGAGAGAGAGAGAGAGAGAGAGAGAGAGAGAATGAATGCAGCCTATGAGATGTGGCTCCCATGTTCAGGCAGGTCTTCCCTGTAGCTAACCCTGGAAGCCCCTCCCACAGCTCCCTGAGCTGTGCTTTATTAATCTCCTGGGTTCTTCTCAAATCAAGTTGCCAATCAGAATTGATCATTTTACATATGCTGAAAAAATAACTCGTAAGAGAATACTGTGTGTATTCCTTCTGAGGATCGTATTTTATTGATAGCCAGTTTCTTTCTTGTTTCATTTTTATGGGTATATTTGTTTTGCCAACATCTATTTTGCAAGAACTATACTTCCATCACTGTTAGTACTTAAACTTATATGTGACACCTTTCTTTATAGTCCTAAGGTGTGACAATGTGTTTTTATTTTCCACCACCTTCTCTTTCTTTGAGACAGAGTCTCACTCTGCAGTCCAGGCAGGCCTGAACTCACTAGACAACCTAGAATGGCCTCAAATTGGCGGTCTCCCTGTCTCAGCCCTAGTAGTGGGATTACAGGTGTGAGTCACCACATTCACTTCTACCTTAAAAAAAAAAACAACAACAACCAATAACAATGACAAAAACTTGTGTGTGGGGTGTGATATGTGTGTGTGATGTGTGTGTGTGTGATGTGTGTGTGTATGATGTGTGTGTGTGTGTGTGTGTGTGTGATGTGTGTGAGATGTGTGTGTATGTGTGCATGTTCCATATGATAAGTGTGGAGGTCAGAGGAACACTCTGAGCAGTCTTTTCTCTTTTCACCTTTACGAGGGTTTTAGTGATTGAACTCAAGTTGTCAGACTTGGCTGCAAGTACCTGCTGAGCTATCTTGCCAGCTGCAATTCTATTTATAGAAATGCAAGAGCATTTTTGTGACGTGGTTCTGGAAGGCAATGTCTAGCTGGACACACCCAGGAAGAATTCACCTAACAAAGGCAATGTGTGTGTTTGTTTTTCTGAGCACAGACGTCTTTTGGTCCAGATAGAAACACAAATGAAAACGATCTTCTTTAAAGACAGCTTTCCCTAAGCATCATGGGCAGTTCAAATGTTCAGAATGTTGCCATCGCCCTAAGCATCATGGGCAGTTGAAATGTTCAGACTGTTGCCCTCACAGACAGTTTTGCTGACCTGGTTGAGATCCATTTCACAATGCTAGGAGAAAATTCATTTTGTAACCAGATTAGGCATGAAAATGCATTAAGAGATCTTCAACTTTTTCATGGAAACCTTAACAACAACTGCATATGAATGTGCTAGTTCTTGACTGTGAAAACCAGCGTCTTAATGTGGAGGCTCCTGGGAAATGATTGGAGCTGATGCTGGTAGCTCCTGGTTTTGAAATGGACTTAGAAGTCTCGAGATTGAAAGTCCGGGGATTTGGGCCAAACAGCTTTCAACAAACAACCAACTTCGAGTATTTTCACTTAAAAACCATTACTTTGAAATATATTTCTCGCCTACATTTTCAAATGTATGCCTGCCATCAAGGCTTCTCACACTAGAACAAAGTCCTGAGGCTGAAACATGTAAACAGCTCTTTACCCTGGACTTGAGCAGCCCCAAAGCAAGCATTAGTCAGCTTTGTGGTGTAGGTTGACATGGGAGAGACAACGTGTCTAAGGAGCATCTATGTTTTGTGGCTAAAGTGTGGTTTACTTTTATTGCTTTGTAGAGCCTGAGTGATATGTCGTCACTTCTTAGGTGATGATCATAATACTATAAATCTGTTAAAAAGAATAGTGCAATCAAACTCTTTATGTCTCAAGCTAGAACCCATTTTCTTTTCTTAAACAGAGGAAAAAGTTCACTTACAATTCTTAATTTTAAAATGGCAAGGCATAGGTCCAACAGATAGTAATTTGTGCTTTTGGTTTTTGCTTTCTCTGAAGCAAGAGATTGAAGCAACCTAAGTCATCGCTTAGGCCTTATTTAGGCATCCTTGTTAATGAGACCTCATGGGTGCAGCCTTGCTGACATTTCTAGGAGACAATCTTACAGCAGACTTCCTGTTTCTCTGGCTCTTGCAACCTTTCTGCCTCTCCTTCAGCAGTGATTCCTGAGCCTTCATTGTAGAAATTGTATTGTAGATGTATCAGCTGGGCCTGATGGACATGCTGGGGCATAATTTGAGGGACCTCAACCCTAGACAAAGAACTATAGGCAACTGGAGAATGCTGAGAAGTGGAGAAATGATCGTTCCTGGGGAAGAGCCCTCCAATTTGGTTAGCCAATACAGAGTGGTGAGCACTGAGATTACATACATACAGGCAATATTATATGGATTGAGCAAATTGTATTTACATATTTAGTAATAATATATTTAACAATAATGAAAGAAAAGAGACCAGGAATTTGAGAGAGAGCGTGCGCAGGTGGGGGTGGGGGTGTGTGTATGAGAGGTATTGGATAGAGAAAAGGGAAGGGAGGAAATGATGTAATTATAACTCCAAAAAAAATTCTTATTAAAAAAAAAAACTTAGCCTAGGTAAGAAGGGCAAACTGGGGCTGGGGAAATGACTCAGTTGACAATGTGCTTGCCACATCAGTGCGAGGACCCAGGTTTGGATCCTGAGCACCCATGTGAAGAGCCAGGTGTGATGGCTCCATTCCTGTAATTCCAGCACTGGAGAGGCAGAGACAAGAGGATCCCTGGGGCCTGCTGGCCATCCTATCCAATCAGTGAGTCCCAGGCTTAGAGAGAAACCCTGTATCAAGAAATAAGGTAGAGAGTAATGTGAGGAAGACATTCTAGTGTTGACCTCTGGCCTCCGTACACACGCAGGCACTCAAGTGCATGCCAACCCACGTGCCCACCCATACAAATATATACACACACAGGGTGTACAATTTTAGTTCACTTGTTATTGAAGGCTGAGTTAAATTATGTGTTTGAATTTTGCATTGTGTTTGTGATTTTTATTCTTCCATACTTACAGACAGAAAAGCTTTGTTCTATTGAACCCCTGACTGTGTAACTTAAACCTTGAATTATGACAGATAGGATTATCTGAATCGTTACACTGTTTTTTAATCACAAAGCCTCGTTTCCCTCTGCAGTAGGATGGAGACCATTCAAAGTGTTATTTATTATTTAGGAGATGGAAGAGGCAAGAAAAGCATATAAGCCAATACATATATTTTCAGGTGATTAAATGAAAAATAAATACTAAACTGAAGTGTTTGATAGTTCAAGAAGCAATTTATAATGAGCCTCTGACAAGCTGTAGACATTATTCCGCTTTACACCACTAACATCCATGTCGCTCAGCCTTAAATTCTGTGGAAGGCTTTATAATTCTTTAAGCTGTTTTTGTCTCTCATCCCGATCCTGCCTTGGGAAAAAAATTCGGTTGCTTAGCATCTTTGTAAAACCATCATACATTTCTCTGTTTTTCCAGCAGAGGGGTCTTAATGAGAGTTTATGGGATGCGTCATCCAGAGGATTGCTTTTTGAAGTAGTGGAGACTGAACCCAGGGCTTCATGTGTGCTAGATAAATGCTTTGCCACTGAGCCACCTTCACAGGCATCTTGAGGATCATGGTGCTGATTTAAGACCTGATTGAATAACAGCTTTGGAGGCTCCAGGGAGCTGCTCAAGAAGTTAGCATTCAAAGTGTATATAATTTCATATTCATGGATAGTAGAATCTATCTCAAGGGATTACACACATCTGGGAATGTTCTCATTTCTATCACGACCCTTTTTCTTTTTTTCTCCCACACTCAGCTCCATGGTGCTCATCTTCATTCAACCTCAGTTCCAAGCCAGCGCTGACTTCCTGATCCAATTGCCCTTCATTGTCTTTTCCTGGAAAAATTCCCATTGTTGTTCCAATCTAGTTTTCCCTCTTCTTCAAGCCCATATATGGGTTGTCCTCATACTTCAAGAGTAACGGAGGCTGGAGAGATGCCTCTGCAGTTAAAGAGAGCTTCCTGCTCTTGCAAAGGACTTGGGTTCTGTTCCCAGGACTCACCCTGGGTGCCTCACAACCATCTGTAATGCCAGTTTCAGGGGGATCTGACACCTTCTTCTGGCCCTGAAGGCACCTGAATTCATATGCATATCTCCCTGACACACGTACCCTTAATTTAAAAATAAATGTTGAAAGGTGACAAAAGTTAATAGATATCAGTTAATAATCTTAGTTCTTATCAGAGGCAAAGAGCTGTATGTCAATGCGGTGTGTGTCTAGACTCCTCTCCTTTGCTCACTACAGCAGCTACTTAACCCCCACCTCCTCAAATACTCTACTCCACCACCATCCCATGTTCAGCAATGATCCACCTCTGATGCCAAAGGGAGAGCAGTCCATCCTGTGACCTCTGAAGCTCATAGTACTGAGAATCACATTGCTTAGCCCCTTTGGTCTCTCTTACCAAAAACTTTTATTGCTTGCTCACTACACATAAAATAATTTCTTGCAGGTTCACCATGTATCTTGATCATATTCATCCACCAACCCCCTCTCCTTTCTTTCCCTTCCCCTGCTTTCTACCACTTAGTACTCTTCAACCCTCCAGTTTCCCTTTCTGATACACACACACACACACACACACACACACACAGAGAGAGAGAGAGAGAGAGAGAGAGAGAGAGAGAGAGAGAGAAAGAGAGAGAGAAAGAGAGAGAGAGAGAGACAGAGACAGAGAAAGAGAGAAAGAGAGACAGAGAGACAGAGAGACACAGACCACAAATCTATGAAAGAAGATAAATATGGTATTTTTCTTTTTAAGTTTGGCTTAGTATGTTGATTTCCAGTTGTATCCTCTCATTTTCCAGGAAATGACAAAAATCCCATTGTTTTATCTATCTATCTATCTATCTATCTATCTATCTATCTATCTATCTACCTACCCATCATCTATCCATCTATCCATCATCCATCTATATTACAATTTCTCTATCCATTCATCTGTTAACAGACATACAGGTTAATTCCATAGTTTAGCTGTTCACATCGTGTAGTGTTGGTCTTTCCTGCCTCAGGCAAGAGCAAAACCAGTCCTCCACCTCTTTCTCTTTCTTTCTTCTTTCTCTTTCCTTTTTTCTCTCTCTCTTGCTTTCTTTTCTTCCTTCCTTCCTTCCTTCCTTCCTTCCTTCCTTCCTTCCTTCCTTCCTTCCTTCCTTCCTTCCTTCCGTTACTTCTGTCAGGTATTTTTTTTTTTTTGGCACAGCAATGAGGGGAATTTTTCATTAGTCTTGTGATTTTGTCATCAGTCTTCTCTCCTTTAACGTCTCCCTCTCTCCTATCTTCATGAACGTCTCCCTCTCTCCTATCTTCATGAACTCGCCTCACATTTACTCTTCTCATTCTTCTATCTACCCCACTTTTTATCAGAAGGCCACCGGTTCTGCATCTCTATTCCATGATGTCTCCCTGACAGTCACCTACCTTCCATTCTTTCTTATCAAAGTCTTTCTTGGCTCCATCACCAGTAAATCTTTTCGTGCTGCACACCGTTGAGTGGGCCTCTCTTATCTTCTAGCTCGAGTGGCAGCACTGGTCACGGGACTATGGGCTTCTTATTGCCATAGTTTCAGATTCCTGTTTACTGCCTAGTTTCAACTTAGGTGTTCGCTAACTGCCTCAGCTGATTCTCAAAAAATGCAACTGTCTTTGTATAGTTTTTACATGTGTTTTTTAGATTTCTGTTCTGAGTTTTTCCTCTTTGTTTCTCCTTGATGGCATCTTTTTAGGCAATTTGATTATTTTCAGAGGCGTAACAAGCATCTACATGTTCATGGTTCCCAAATTACTGTCTTAGCACTGAGCCCTTGAGTTTCAGGCCAGATTTCCTTGTCATCTCAGTGTGACATTCCACGGAGAGTCTGAATAGTGTCTAAAATAGGAGCCGTGCTCTTTGCCTGCTGTGTCTTGGCTTCCTCACAAATCTTCCATCCACGTTATGCAAATATCATCCACCAAGCTTTTCAAGATAGAAAACTAGATACCATGATCTACCGGCTTTTCTTTTATACTTCAGCCCTGGAATCCAATCATATATTAACTTTGGTTTTATTTTCTAACTCCTAAGTATCTTAAAACCGTATCCACTTCTCTCTCTTCTTTTCTCCATTGACAATGGAAGAATGTTTTTCAGCACAGAACCCAGCCTTGACATTCGAGCCTTCTGTTTCTTGAATCCTCATGTCAGGTGTATGCTAACCAGAGCTGCTGCTTCATTCAGCCTGTCTTTGGACGTGGCCCCCCTCAGTGCAGACTTTACACCAAATAATCTAAAACCCAAATATAATTGTAAACTAATTTGTTATAAACTGTTCTAGCTGTTGCATGCAAAATGAAGGCCACATTTTCACAATGGCGTACAGGGTGTTTAGGCACGATCTTGTATCTCTC
This sequence comes from Peromyscus attwateri, assembly GCA_902168425.1. Taxonomy (NCBI): domain Eukaryota; kingdom Metazoa; phylum Chordata; class Mammalia; order Rodentia; family Cricetidae; genus Peromyscus; species Peromyscus attwateri. The sequence continues at coordinate 23,140 of CABHPP010125162.1, read as the reverse complement.
TCTAATCTCACAATTTGTTACTAGATTCTAACTATTTGGGAATGCTCTTTAAATATTAAGATGCTCTATGCTCCAAGTTGGAACTGTGGTTTGGATATGAGTCCCTCCCCCACCTTAAAATGTTTTTTTTTATATTTATTTATTGATTGATTGATTGTGTGTGTACATACATGTGTGCCACAGTGCACACATGGCAGTCAGAGGACAACTTGAAATTCTCCTTCCACCATGTGGGTCCAAGGGATTGACCTCAGGTCATCAGACTTAATAATGAGGTTCTTTACCCACCAAGACATCTTCTTGGCTCCTTCTGGTGTTGGCAATTGAACCGACAGCCATGTGCACAAGCTTTCTACTACTATCAAGCTACATACCCTGATGATATGGGTTCCTCGACTCAGGTTGGTAGGTATCTTTTGGTTCCTTGAAGGCAGCATTCAAACCAAACACATTTTAACTTTGCACAAGATTCTCTTGTTCCTTCACATGAATGTCAGACAGAAGAGACACTTCCCAGTATTGTTACAATATCAGTTAGTCTGCCAGTTTAATGACAGATTAACTTGTATATATTGTATATAGTTATTGTATATATATATATATATATTGTATATAGTTATATACGTGAAAAGGGGTAAGGAATAGTAACCAGCTCTTAAGAAGCAGTGCAGCCAACAGAAACAGACTCCGATGTGAACTGTCACAAGGGGATTTTCAAGTGGTCAGTGTTAAAGGCTGAGGAAAAAAGGATGTTTAATCTATACAGTCAAGTTGGAGGTTTTGGTAGAAATAGAGATGTTGTAAGGTTCAATGGCGCAACCATTGAAAGACAATGACCATACCAGGGCAGGGATGAAGAATTCTTTCAACAGTTTTATCAGTTGGCACAACACGGCTGAGCAAAGAATGTGAATTTGAACACAGATCAACGGAAATTTCTCACACTGAAATGCAAAGAAAGTAGAGGCTGGGAAAAAATTAACAGAACGTTTGAGTGCTTTAGTATTACATGTCGGATGAACTAAAATATATGCCATTTGGGTCCAAGGGGAAAAAACAGAACAAAAGAGGAAGAAATAATGGTAGAGGATTTTCAAAAATGATTGAAAAAATGCTAAGTCACAAATATAAAAAGAAGCTTAGAAAATCCCAGGCTAAATAAAAACACAAATACATACATGTACGTGTACACAGACATACAAGTGAACACACCTACACACCCACACCCCCCCCCACACACACACCCCTATTCTTACCAGAATTAAGCTATTGTTAACCAAACATTAAGAGACTACTTTAAAGACAAGTGAAAGGAGAATGGTTCCACTGGTAGGGGTTAGAGCTGATTTCTCATCAGAAATTATGGAGGCCAGAAAATGAGTATTTAAATACAGTTATTATATGTATTGATGTTTGTCTCCACATTGACTTCAGGACTCAGTTCCCACCAGCTTATGTATCTTTTTGAGATAATCCTAGTATATGTTGATAGAGTTCATGCTTCTAGTTAATGATATTCCAGGCACATTTTCTCTATTCCCTGTTTTCTTCCTGAAATTATCCATTTTTTTCATTTTTTTTTTTAGTTTTTACACTGTGGGGGGTCAGGAAGGGGGGAGTGCATGCACCACAGGACATGTGTGGAGGGCAGAGGACAACTTGCAAGAGTCAGTTCTCTCTGTCCACCATGTGGGTGCTGGAGATTGAACTCAGGTTATCAGGCTTGGGGCAGCAAACACCTTTACCCTCCAAGCCATCTCACTGGCCCCTAAAATCAGTCAGTTCTCTACGAAGACCTTGTTTTTTTTTTTTGTAACATTCCACAACCTGAATCTCTTCAACTTATGATATTTAAAACATATATACACATCCTTATTTAAATATAGATCCTCATATATAAGATTTTTACCTATTATGCATTATATTTTTAAAAGTTATAATTGTTGCTGGGCTTGGCATTGTATACAGACTTGAGTGACGTTACATTGGTGATGGTTTTTATTCAGTTTTCAGTATAAGAACTAGGAAATGTATTATGAAAGACAAAATATATCATCAAGTAGCACAGACTTAACTTAACTGTAAACTTAACACCACAGGGTCTCATTTAACCTTATGTATCTTATCTCTCTTCTTTTCCTGTCACACAAGATGTGTTGCTTCTCAGTAACACCTACGTCATTTTCTTTTTGAGACAAAGTCTTACTATGTAGCTCTGGCTGGCCTAGAGCTTGCTATGTAGAGCAGATTGGCCTCTGACTCATGAGATCAACCTGCCTCTGCCTGCTAAGTGCTAGATTAAAGGCGTGTGGCACCATGCCTGCCTTCAATAATTTATTTGGCTTCATTCACAGCTCAAATAGAAACATTTCAGAATAATAATTCTACTACCTCACCACCAGTGTGTCTGAAAGGAAGATGATGTATTCCACAGAGCTAAAGCTTTAGCAGGTGGGGTATCTGATTATCAGCATGTGACGTGTGTCCTGAACCAGTAACACAGGCAGCACATCCTTCTAAAGAAAAAAGAACAACAGCTCAGTGATAATTGTAAAGTATGGGGAAGAGGTACAAAGTATAAATTAAATAGTACATAAGGCTCTATAATTGCTTAATATAGAACATGCATTCTTATCTCTAAACTGTCAAATGATAAAATAGCCCTACAGTCTACGTCCGTGAACATCAATCACCTCCTAAGGGAATACTCTCAAGTACCAGATGTTTCGTTACTGCAGTGTATTTTTGTAAAATGGAAATTCATTGATTGCCATCAGATGGAAATTAGAAAGAAAATCAACGATTTAAAATCATCTCATCAATTTTATCTGATATTTTAAAACACACACACACACACACACATATACAGACTTGTATCCATTTAAATATAGATATATGTGCATATATGTATGATTTTGGTAAACACATTATGCAATATACTCTAATGTTATGAGCATTTCTGAGCACAATGGCGTAGGCCTATAATGCTGACATTTGGGAGGTAGAACCAGGAAGATTAGGAGTTCAAGACTTGCCTTGACTGTATTCGAGTTCAAGGCTAGCCTTGACTGTATAGTGAGTTCAAGCTAGCCTTGACTGTATAGTGAGTTCAAGGCTAGCCTTGATTGTATATTGAGTTTAAGACTAGCCTTGATTGTATATTGAGTTTGAGGCTAGCCTTGATTGTATATTGAGTTTGAGGCTAGCCTTGACTATATATGAGTTAAAGGCCAGTTTGGCCTATATGAGACCCTATCTCAAAATGGATATAAAAGTTACATTTATTTCTATAGTTTTTTTTTTAGTTTTTTTTAAAACAAACAAAAATATGCCATGTGCCTATGTCCAGCATTGTAAATGAACTTGTAAAAGAGATGAAAGAGGGTATCCATTTGAATTTTTTTTTAGAAATAACTTTGTCTCAACTGTGAGGTGTAGAAGTCTGGTGACAGATTCACAGATGGATTTAAAGCACTGGCAGTTAATGGCTTTATTAGGCTTCTTTATCTTTTCATATGGATTTATTCTACTGTCTAGGACTCCCATTTCTTCCAAAAGGAGGACTCTATTGAGCATTTCATGGAGGGTGGATCTGCTAGAAAGAAGCTCACTTCCTGTTGATCAGCAAGTATCTTAAGGCTTCCACATTCAGTTGGCGTTTTGTAATGCTTGTTAGCCTGCACAGCCCATGTGTGTAGAGCCTCTGCTTTATACAGAGTTGAGGATTTAGAATATTTCTGGGTCTTTCTGGGCATGTACAGAGGCCTCTGTATATGGCCTTCTAGATGTACAGGAGTGTGTTAGACCTTTTCAATACTGTTTGGACATGGTAGTCCCTAGTTTGCTTGCTTTTTTAAAAAATTTATTTAAAGCATTTACTTCTATTATTTTTAATTTGTGTGTTCTCTGTGTGAGTATGTGCATGTAAGTGCAAGTACCCAGGGAAGGCAGAGGCATCAGATCCCCTGGAGCTGGAGTTCTGGGTGGTTGTGGACCATTCAGTGTGGGAGGTGGGGATCTGCAGTAGGTTGTCTGCAAGGGCAATGTGTGCCCTTCCCTGCTGTGCCTGCTCTTCAGTCCCCTAGCATTTTCCTTTTAAATTTTGTGATTAAGCAGCTGTTTTTCTCAACTGTCACCCTCTACCTCGGTCATCCATGATGTCAAACAACTGCCCCCAGTTGTTCCCACACACATGTCTCTTTCTCTATCTCCTTGAGAAAGTCTTATTAGTGGCAAACTTAAAGGCAGCTTTTTGAGCAGAGTCATCCAGGGAAACTACCAGACCTGTCAGGCAATGAGACCTTCCAAGCTGGGCTTTGATGGAGCTCTGGCTTTCCCTCTGTTGGCTGCCATGCTGCTGATTTGCACTGGATGTGAGGCTGGTATCAAGACTGGCACAGGGGAGTAGGAGCAGGGCAAACCCGGCAAACACGACAAAGCTCCTGTTTCTGCCCGAGAGGTACCAGTTTTTCCTGAGAGTTACCACCTTTCTTGAAAACACTCTTAATTTGATTAATTCCAGACCTACAAATGTGATGACTTTGACTTTTCTTTTGTCTAGACAGAGCCTTACTATGTAGTGCTGACAAGCCTAGAACTCATTCTGTAGACCAGGCTGGCCTTGTATTACAGAGATCTACTGGCTTCTACCTCCTGAGGGCTAGGATTAAATAGCAGATATGGAGCCTGAACTGACCATCTCCTGTGACCAGATTGGTGCCTAGCCCAACTGTCATCAGAGAGGTTTCATCTAGCAACTGATGGAAACAGATGCAGACCCACAGTCAAACATTAGGTGAAGTTTGGAGAATCCTACAGAAGGGGAGAAAGGACTGTATGAGCCAGAGCAGTCAAGGACACCACAGGAAAACTCACAGAATCAACTAACCTGCGCTCATAGGGGCTCACAGAGACTGAATTGACAACCAGAGAGCCTTCATGGGACTGACCTAGGCACTCTGCGTGTATGTTACAGTTGTGTAGCTTGGTCTTCTTGTGGGGCTTCTAACAGTGGGAACAGGGCTATCTCTGACTTTATTACTGGTTTTTGGGACCCTATTCCTCATACTGGGTTGCCTTGCCCAGTCTTAATACATGGGGAGGTGCTTAGTCTTACTGCAACTTGATATGCTGTGTTTTATTGTTACTTATGGGAGGCCTGCCCTTTCTTGAACAGAAATGGAGGAGGAGTGGAATGGGGGGTGAGAACAGAGGGGAGTTGGTGGAAGAGACTGGGAAGAGAGGAGGGAGGGGAAACTGTGAGCTGCACTATAAAATAAATAAATAATACATTTATTTAAAAAATATGTATACCACCATACCTGGTCCTGACAATATTTTAAAACCATTTTTCTCATCTTTCTTTCTTTTTTTATGAAGCAGAGGATTATGGAATTTTTCATTTCATGATGGATTTATTAAAACTATGAAAAAGATGCTGGGTAGAAGCTGATAAGAGGGGCATCACTCATCTTGTTTACCCTAGTAAGTGTCCAGGTCACACAGTTTCTGCACTGAACTGTGATGACATGACACGGTACCATGATAGCTTTAGACCTTGCTAACGGTGGTTATAGGATTTATCCACAGAGAAGCAACAACAGCAACAGCAGCAACAGTAACAACACGAACAACAGCAACAACAGTAACAACAGCAGCAACAACAACAGCAGCAACAACAGTAACAACAGCAACAACAGCAACAGTAACAACACAAACAACAGCAACAACAGTAACAACAACAGCAACAACAGCAACAACAGCAACAGTAACAACACAAACAACAGCAACAACAGTAACAACAACAGCAGCAGCAACATCAACAGCAACAACAGCAACAGCAACAACAGCAGCAGCAACAACAACAGCAACAGCAACAATGGCAGCAACAACAACAGTAACAATAACAACATGGGGAGAGAGTTAACACTGAGACTGTTAGACTAAGGAGACAGCTCAGTCTGGAAAGTACATGAGGGCCGGAGTTCAATCCCCAGAACCCAGCTAAGGAAGTCAGGCACAGTGGCACATGCTTGTCATTCCTG
>CABHPP010125162.1:0-12016 GCA_902168425.1 Peromyscus attwateri | reverse complement strand
TATCTATCTATCTATCTATCTATCTATCTATCTATCTATCTATCTATAGAACATTAGTGTTTGGTTTTCCCCTAGGTCTCTGGGCTATCTAGTCTCATGTTCTTGATCACCCAAGCAGTGTCATGTATGGTTTCCATCTTGTGGAGTGGGCCTTAAGTCAAATCAGACATCGGTTGGTGACTCCTACAAGCTTTGTACCACCATTGCCCTAGCGTATCTTGCAGGCAGGACACCATTGTAGATCATTATAGATTTTGTAGCTGGGTTGGTGTTTACATTTCTCCCTTGGTAGCCTGCAGAGTACCTTCCTGTACCAAACATGCTAGCATGTAGAAGTGAAGGCTCTGGGTAGGCACCAGTTTGACTTTTCCATGTTCAATGACTTGTGTATGTGTTGTCTTTAGCAATGGGACCTTGTCATCAGTTTTTGGAGAGCAACCTATAGTTTGGCAACAGCTAGGTTGTTTGGAGATTCCTATGTGACCCCTTTGGCCAACAACTCAATAAGCTATAACCCAGTCCTGGTACTGGAAGCTTCATTTTGTGGCAAGAGTTGTCCAGCTGGGGCTCTGCCCATTATCTAATGCAATTTCATTTAGATCACTTTCATATATGTATATATTTTAGGAAGCTTCTGCTGTATTAGGTTTCCATACTAACTTTAAATGGCCCTTAATTTTAGCTGTCTCTCTCTGTATTCCCTCTCTTGTCTCCCTCTTCTCTTCCCTTCCCAACTTGATCCTTCCATTTCAGTCCCTGCACCATCCATCCATTACTATTTTATTTCCCTTTCCTAGAGAGATCTATCTGTTGCCCTCCCCATCCCTTACTCTATACCTAACCTCTATGTTCTATCTAGTTCTATCTATCTAGTTCTATGGATTATAGCTTATCATTCATTGACTTAACATCTAATATCCACATATAAGCAAATACATACCATATTTGTCTTCTGGGTCTGGATTACCTCACTCAGGATGATGTTTTCTAGTTCTATCCATTTATTTGTGAATTATTTTCTTAATGGCTAATATTCCATAGTGTAAATGTATACATTTTCTTTACCCATTCACCTGTTGAGGGACATCTATATTGTTTCCAATTTCTGGCTTTTATGAATAGAGCAGCAAGGAACTTGGTTGAGCAAATGTCTCTGAGGTAGGATGAAGTGTCCTTACTTTAAAATATGAGGAGACATTTTGGAAAGGGCTCTTCCCACTTTGAAACCATGCGGATGATAATCCTAATCCTAAATAAATGTGAGCTACTTACTGCTCAGCACAGTATATTAACTTCGGAGTTATCAGAGCAGAGCACACTCAAAATTGTTATATGTTATGAGTCTTATAAGTAACTTTACTGGATTGTGTTGGCTTGTAACTTTAATCCAAAGGGATAGTTGAACAGGTGATGATGTCCAAAAAAAGTTTATGTTGTCACTTTCTTAGTTAATGGGAGTCAGTCACTTTAGTGGCAGAGTGATTCCACACGTTGGTTAATCATTCCACATGTAGGCTTTTTGTTTGGAGGTACAAAGGATCTTGGGAGGTTTAGAAGATCATTGTGAAAGTATGTGTATAATGTGAAGCAAATAAATGAATTAACTTTCATTTTTTAAGTGTAGGGGTTATGGCTGGTATTTAGTTGTAGCTGTTTTATACCTGTTTCACTTTTCCTTTTAGCTTTACTTAGGAGGTTGTGAGATGTGGGAAGGAGGTGAAAAAATTCCCAAGATCAAACACTATTTCTAGGTAGCCACTTCCTTTCCCTCAAATCCACCCTTAATCCTCTTAGTCATAATCTCTCCAATGAATATAGAGCCCCATTCTCCTGGCCGAGAACGCTAAATATCATTCCAAAGTGATTAAAACGCAGGTGATAAAATTTGCCCAATAACATTTCTCACTTTATGACCATTTCTGTGGCTGGTCTCCTGAAGATGAAGAGGCGATAATGTGTGGGCTTTTGATATTAAGTATTTAGAGACTTTAATAACTTGAGATTAATATTTATAAAACATGTATGGGCAGGAGAGCTAATGCTTAATGAAAATGTCTCAAATTACATTAGTTTTATTAGATTGACCCATATACTAGCAAGATATAAATTATGCATTTTCTCATTGATCCTTGACAAGTTTTTATATGGAAATATGATTGATGGATGTTTGTAGACTTTGGAAACATTCCACAAAGCATTTAATGGAGCCTTGGGACTTATCACCGGTTGGAGGTTCAGCAGGTTAATTGTTCTCAGATAACTCTTCCTTATCAAGGACACGGCAGTACTAGTTCCTGTCTTGTCTGATTCTTTGAAATAGTAATGATATAGTGTGTAATTTTCTTAGCATAATAGTGATGATAGTAACAATAAGGTAAACATTATAAGGCATGAACAAAATATAATATGAAACAGCTAATATTGACCTTCTAAAAAATGTGGTTTCTAGCTGCAAGACATCCAAGTATTTTCTCAGTAAAGACCAAGGTGTTTAAGTGGGTGTCGGTTTATATTCTAGGAATTAAGATGGGGCTGGAGATGAAGTTGGATTCAAACAAAAGGCCTAACGAGTATTTCTCGAAACCTTTATAAAAATTGCACAGTTAATAAGGTGGCTTAATTTCATCGCTAGAGGCGTTGTTGCATATTTCATTCATTTTAAGTGTTTCCATTTTTAGAGCCAGAATGAAAATACAATAATTGCAGAGTCCACGATTAGCCAGCTGCCTAGCAATTCTGTCTTACTGAGCAGTTGAGGCTTTTTTTTCCTCCCAGAAATGGATGGCAAGCAGACGATCTTGAAGATAGACAATGCATTTTTGTGTTGACATAATCACTGCCCCTTTCTGGGAACATCAGGGCTTCTGGCAGCGTCGGCTACCTGTGTGTTTTAAAGGTCTGAAGACAACAGAACCTCCCACCCGCAATATGGAGAACGATCCCCGCCCCTTTCTCTTTTGGTGGAGACACAGCCAGTTTCATTCAGTGGGTTTTGCTACTGTGTCCCTCCAGCTCTAAGTCTGAAACCTTTATTGAAAGACCAAATGGATGTTTATCACAATCTCTGTCCCTGTGCCCAGTTCCTCACCCTCACGGTGCAGATTAAAGCGATAGCAGTGATTCAGAATGGCGCCTCCCAACCCTGCTCCCCATCTTGCTGCAGCCAAGGGACTGTCAGGCAGGTAAATATTTTGAAAAGGGATATTTGATAGAATGGTCAGGCTGAGAGCTGGCAGGCCTTATGGATTCCTGTAAAGTAACACGTCTGATGCTCGGGCTGTGTAGTCGTTCCTTCTTACGGCCAGCTGGCTAGAAAATTGCCCTGGATGTCATGGCTGTGACCAAAAGCGAGGCACGCTTTTCAATGAGATGATTGGAGAAGGAGGTTCTGCATTTGTTCGGTTTCCAGTTTTTCAGTTTCTGACAGACTGATGGATCTGAGATGTTTGGAAGAATCAGCCAGCGATCCTTAACCAACACCATCAAGAGCCTACCAAAGAGGGGTTTATACTTGTTTCCAGCCCCAGGGGACCATATAAACCAGCCTGTCACCCCCAAGTAAGCACCAAATGTTCAGTGCAGAAGCATTTGGCAGCAGGTTCTAGAATTCTCCTCAAGTCTCTCCACTGCCCCTGCTCACCTCTATCTGCCTTTGTCTCTCTTTCTTGTGCACAAAGATGTACACATAGGCTCCCCTCAAAAAAGGGAGGATTTGCCTGCAAAAAGACCATCTCTTCTTTCTGATCCCAGGGTGCATCTGCAGCCTGCAAAGAAATAGCATTTGCATTTCCCAGGACTGAGTCTCCAGCTCCCCAAGATCTTGAACTACATTCTGGCTAGTAATGATCAAGTTTGCCTTTGATATATCTTTGCTCTTTATTCTTAAAACAATGAACCATGTAAGCTTTCATCAGGTTCCCTACAATCAAACCATCTTCTGTGTTTATGCTTCTGGGTTGGATTTGAGTTTTTCTGTCATCCCTCCATTTAGTGGTACCATCAGGTACTTCTTGTTTTTTCCCCAAGAATGCATTTGTCTTTTATGTTTATACAGAGGAGTTCTGTCCTATTCAAGGGAGGCTTTGAAAGTTGGCCTGAGAGGCGGAAGTGGGAAACAGCAGAACATTCCTCCTGAGTTCTCCCACCGTTCACTCACGATGCGCTGTGTATGGATGAAGGTAGCCTCAACAAGACCAACAAGGGCATCAGCTCTCCGCTGCCCCGATGTGGGCATTGTCTGCCCCTATGCTCTGTTTTGGATTTATAATGTGCATATTTAACCCCCAAATCATACCTAATGAGCCGAGGCGTTCCCTGGATTGGTGGCAGAGAGACGGGCTGAAGAAACGGCAGAGTCTGCCGCCTGTGTCGCTTGTCTTGTGACTTGTATTCACTGAGGGGAATGGAGAGTAGATACATCTTTGCTCTTTGTCCCTTTCAAATGACTTCACTTGAATTTTCATCAGTCCCATATACAAGTGACAGCATTCTATTGTTCCTTTGCCTGGTACAGGTCCTGTCCTCAGCGTTTCATGTGGCTGTCATGACATTGGGAACCAATAGCCGTGATTAACAGTGAAAACCATTTATTAAGATATTTCACTAAATGTTCAAGGCACAAAATCACGTCTTTCATGTTTTTACGCATAGCAACTCTGAGTTCTGTATTATTAGTTCCATTTTCTGTGTGTGTGTGTGCATATTCATGTGTGTGCAGGTATATATGTGTGCTGGTGTGCATGTGTATTGACATGTGTGTGTGTATATGGTACACACCCTGTATAATTTTTATTTCAATGTTTTCTTTGTTTGATATCTTACCCTATAATGTTTTGGTTTTCTTTGTCATAAAACTTTCAATATTTCAAGAATATATTTTATTGTTAACTGTTATGTTATGATCATGTACACTAAGAAGCCTATTATCTGTATATTTATTTACTGATTCTTGATTTAACTTTAAATAAAAAGAAATTATTGGCAGACATCACATCATATCCGGTTCATCAGTTTTATAGGTAAACATGCTTTGATGTGCTAGTCGGTTCATTAATGGATCACCTGTACCAGCAAGATGAGGAATGGCTCTCTGTCTGTCCCTGTCTTTCTCTGTCCCTGCCCCACCCCCTTACTAGCCCTGGGTAGCCTCAAACTTCTGATCTTCTTGCTTCTGTCCTCCAAATGCAGGTATTATAGGCGCTGGCTTAGAGTCACCTGAGAAAATGGAACCTCAACTAATAAATTGTCCAAATCAGATTGGCCTGGAGGCATTCCCTTTTTCCTTTCTTATTTTGTTTTTTTCCAGACAGGGTTTCTCCATGTAGCCCTGGCTGTCCTGTCTATTCCCTTTGTACACCAGGCTGGCCTTGAACTCACAGAGATCCGCCTGCCTCTGCCTCCCCTCCAGAGTGCTGGGACTAAAGGCGTGTGCCACCACTGATGTAAAAGGGCCCAGCTCACTTTGACTGGTGCAATCCCTAGGCAGGTCAGTGGGCTGTATAGGATAAATAGCAGGGCAAGCCAGCAGCAGCAAGCCAGTGAGCAAGTAGCATTCTTCTGTGGTTTTTGCTTCAAGCTCCAGCTTTGAGTTCCTGTCTTGGCTTCCCTTGATAATGGTCTATAACCTGTAAATTTAAATATCCCTTTTCTCCACCAAGTTACTTTTGGTCACGATATTTATTATAGTAACAGAGAAGATGGGTCATCACCCCCAACTTGGAAAAATCTTCTATGACCTCTTTAATTTACATACTCAAAAATTTCCCAAATAAATTGATTTCCATTAGACTCAGTCTCAAAAGTAAACTATTTTCAGTTATACTGATTTTGAAACAGTAAATATCTTTAAAAAGTGGTGTCTTAGTGTTTATGTTTGTACTCATAGACCCAGGTTACCCTCAACCTTGGTCTGAGGAGATTCTTTTCTAGGGTGCAGAAGCCAGTGGAGAGATGCAGAACTGGTCAGAGGGCTGAGGATGAGACTGGGCGCTCTGCCCTAAATGGGACATCTGTATTGACCCCACTGCCAAGGCTCAGGGATCATTACACAAGAAGGGACAGAGAGGAAGCAGGACCTGGGGGTGGGGAAGAGAGCTCTGAAATGCTGCCTTTTAGACATGACTCTGTAACTCGTGCTCACAGCAGCTGTGGTTACCGTCCAAGGTTAAGCTGGCCCAAGTCCCAGGATAGATGATCTTCAGGCTCCAACCTTTATTGAGGAGCAATTGGCAATGGATAGTTGACGGGAGAGTGAGAATCACTCTTCTTCTTCTTCTTCTTCTTCTTCTTCTTCTTCTTCTTCTTCTTCCTCCTCCTCCTCCTCCTCCTCCTCCTCCTCCTCCTCCTCCTCCTCCTTCTCTTCCTCCTCTTTTTTTTTGAGACAGGGTTTCTCTGTGTATGTCTGACTGTCCTGGAACTCAGGAGAATCACTCTTATTTGAGGATGTGGACTTTTCCACACTCCACTAGATGGCTTCACACCTGTGTACATGTGAGCAGCATTAACTAGACTTAGTGGGATATATATGTATATGTATGTATCCAAATACATATGAATATGACATGGAATTAGGGGTGTGCTGAGATTTATGGTACAACTGTGGTGTATATTATTATTTTTAATTATATAAATGCATGAATTCTCAGGAGTAAAGAAAAAATTTAAAAAGCAGTGAACACCTTTCTAAGTGTGGTTAGCAAACAACCTCCAGCCAACAGCAAAATTTAGTGTAAAGCCACAGGCTGTTGTATACTTACAGTGATTGATTTACATTCTGATTCTTAAAGTACTTAAAAATGCACGCTCCCCTTTCTTTATAGCCATTGGGGGACATTTAATGTACTGCAGCAATTGCTTACTAAATATCAGGTATGGGATGTTCCAGGAAGGCATTTTATAATAAGACAGCACCACAAGCAGCTTTGTAGGCATGAGAAGTATGTTACAGTGAACTTCATGAAAATTCACACTGCTTATAAAATGGAAATTGGGGCCTGGAGAGATGGTTCAGTGGCCAGGAGCATTTACTGATCTTGTAGAGGAACCTTCAGCTCCTAGCATCTACATGGTGGCTCATAAACACTTGTAACTCCAGTTCTAGGGGATTCAGTGCCTTCTTTTGGCTTCCACATGCTCCTGCACACATTTGGTACACATAAACTCATGCAGACACACATACACATACAAATAAAAAATAAAATTATACATTCAAGTTACACTGATATGTATGCATGAGTATATATTGATACATGTCTTTACATAAATTTGTATGTAGAGACAGAGCATATAGATATCATCTGGTCATATAATAATGAATGGTTGTTAAATATTTGTAAAGCTGCATAACAAATGGACAGATACTCAATAATATGAGTCTCAACCAAGGTCAGAGGGAACATTCTGTATTTTGAAGGACAGTGTTATAATCAAATCTTGAAAGAAAGTGTCTCATCCTTTTCTAAATTATGCCAATCACTTTTTCTAGAATAGAACTGGTAAGTGAGGAATGTAATCTATGACATAGAAAATGCATGTGTATGTATGTGTATCCTTATATTTTAAAGTTTATTATTTATGTATGTGTGTGAGTATGAGCATGTGTGCATCCTTATATTTTAAAGGTTTATCATTTATTTATTTATTTGTGTGTATGTGTGTGGGTGCCCATGGAAGCCAGAAGAGGGCACTGGATTATTAGATCCCTTGGAGCTGGAGTTAGAGGTAGTTGTGAGCCACCCAGTACAGCTGCTGGGAACCAAACTCAGGTCCTCTGGGAGAGCAGTAAGCACTCTTAACTGCCTAGCTATCTCTCCTATATCCCTATATTTTAATTAAGAATACCTGTCTGCAAAGAGGAATTAAATAACGACCCCTTGACATATTCTTCCCCTTAACTTCTTGCCACGACACTGGTGACTACATGAGTTACGTAAGCCAGGAAGTGGTAGGAAGATGCCCACCTGCATTAGAGGGCAAGTGCAGCTCCTCCTGCATCTTTGCCTGGCTCTGCTGTGCTACGTAGACCTTTCCCTTGGTAACATCATTGTCTGTCCTCTGCACCCAGCATCTACTTTGCAAGAGACACAATGTTCTACGGACAAAAAGTTCAGCCTTCAAGAGACTCATAGGAGAAATTTAAAAACATACAAAAATGTCTGCAATAGAAAGCTAAGTGGAATCAAGCATTACCATATCTAGGAAGCCCAAAGAAGAGGTGAAATTTCTCCTGGCTCAGCCAAAGAAATATTCACCTCAAGGACCGAAGGAAGATTTTACGTAAAGAGATGGACAAAAGATGTGCCAAGAAATGTGAGGACCCATGGGGTGGCTACAGAGAGCCCAACTTGGATAATAGCCAAGAATATGAAGAAGTGTTCTGAGAGAATGGAGCAGGCAGCTCCATGTCACTTACCTGAGCTAGTCTTTCTCTGCTGAGCTTCCTTAAGAGAATTCACCATTACATGGAACAAGTAGGGTAATTACTTTCCTAACCCTCGAGAAGTTGGTATGTAGCTATCCTCAGTCTAGATGCACAAGAGAGGAGTAAGTTTACCTGGTGTAGGAATTGACTAGCGTTGTCTCCATTCTCTTTTGAAACCCTGACTGAGAAAGGACAGGCTGTGCCCAAGAAGACGAGGATGAGGAGAAAAGGTCTGAGTTGAAGCGTTGTTTCCAGAAAATAGAGATCTCTTTTTGTCTTAGTCCTGGAGGGCTCTAGTAGGCCCAAGCATGGTAAATATGGCTCTGGCAGGCCTTGACCTTCTCTCCCATCCCCTCTTTCTTGCTAAAAATTGTTAGATTATGTTCCCAAAGCTAGCCACCGAGGTCTATTCTCTTATTTGGCCACTTCCTCCTCCTGAGGCTGACTACCAAGGTCCAGCTGTCAAAGTATTGGAGTCCAGCAATCAAAAGCCCCCTTTTGGCTGCCCTAATTAACATGCCCAATCAAAACAAACTAACTCATCCTAACACCGGTTTTTCCCCTTTCCCTGTGTAAACTGCCATTTTCCTATGGGCCATGTCTGTTTCCTCTCTATTCAGAGGAAGTCCTTTGTTCCGGGGCAAATATCTATTCCTCTTTTCCTTGTTCTTTTTTTTCTCCTTCATCCTTTATCTTCTGCCTTTGTCTCTTATTCCCCTTCTTCTGTCACCCTGGAGCAAATAAATCTCCTTTGTGCTGAGAACTTGGTCTTGGGGTGTTTTGTGCCCAACCAGTCCTTTTAGTCTCATTAATAAAATAATTTAAAATCAGACTCAAAAGGAAGCCTGAGGATAATTCATTTAAAGTTTGAGAAACAAACAATCAAACCAAACCAAACCACGCCCCCCCCCAAAAAAAAAAACCAAACCAAACCAACCAACCAAACAAAACCAATAGGACAGGCAAGCTGAAAATTCCAGCAGCTGCCAAGAGGATGGAGGTGGAGAAAAAGCCATGCCTTTAAAGTCAGGCATGGAGGTCAGAGAAACAGTGAGAAAGCCCAGAATGTCAGAGAAAGCATATGAAGACTTCTGGCTAGTATCTAAAAAAGATGAAAGAGAAGGAAAAGGGAAAACATGCTTAGTGCCAGGCCATGGATTTGTGTTCAGAGGGCATCTGATTCCAGGATTTTGTGTCTTAGGTCAAAGGATTACACCAGGGACACGTGGTTAGAAGCAGACATAGAGCCAGCTTGGTAAGAAAGGGAAGCATGCCTGTGAGATGGCGCAGTGGTTGTCGTCCCTGAGCCCGAGAACCTGAGTTCGGTCCCTGGGACCCAGGAAGGGGAAGGCCAGACCTGTCTAACTGCCACATTTGAGCTACACCATCTAGAATCTAGATTCTAGATCCTTCTGTTCACTGTAGACAAGATTCTCCTTGGGTACACCTGTGTGAACTTTCCTCATTTGAGGAAGAAGAGTCACCACAGCGGGAAGTCAAATGAAACATAAAGAAGCAAACAGAGGAAGGAAGCGTGTTTTAAGTGTGAATGATTACTTTGAATCTGCTGTTGAAGATAGTGCCAAGGCTCTTACAGGTAGTCCTTGCACCTCCACTTGCACAAACCATGGTACCCCATCCCCAACCATAAATACATGTACAAAAATAACAGAAAGGAAAAGCACTCCCCGAGATGGGAGGAAGCTAGTGAGCTGAGGATGAGCCCTGGAGTACAGAGCTATGAGGTGGATAACCCTTTGTAGGGCCTTGACCTAGCACCCACCATTTATTTTCATGGCTGTAGAGTTTGGTTTCTCTGGCACCTGCTCCGTTTCTCAGATGAAGTCCAAGCAGAAAAGGGTTTTGCCATCTGGCTTCTTCAACGTGTCAATCTTGAGTTTTCAGACTCCAGCCTTTACATTACCCTTCATACTGCGACACTGACACGTTTGTGTTTTAGGAAGACCTCACCGGTCACTCAAGGAATGTGAAATTAAAGTTTATTAGATGTTGTAAAAATATATAAGACAGGAAAGGAAGGAATGTGGTGACAGAAGGCGATGATGACATGCCCTTCATTCATTTGTTCTTCCGCTCACTCATTCAGTTGAGGTAATCACTGTGTGCACTGGATACCTACTGGATGTACATTATAAAGGCTATTTTGATGAGCCATTAACTTCCTAATAAGGAACCAGACATTAAACAAATAAACACAAGTCCATGTAGATTCCCCAAACGATAAATGTTGTATAAGTTTCTCAAAGGATGTAACAGACACAAATTCTTTTCTGGCAAAGTTTTGCATACTTAGAGCTTTTGCTGATGGTTGTATTTGTATATGGCAAGACGGGAACTTCTCTTATTATTAGTGGCAGCCTAGCAGCTATTTTAAATGATGAGCTAGAACTACATTCACAATCTCCCCGTCATTGCCGCAGGGTCTTAATCTCAGCGATGGTGGTTACTCCCTACAAATTCTAACCCTGCAGCCTGGGTACAGCAGTTATTAAACTAGTGCATTGTTCTTCTATTCCATTTCTTACTAAAGAATGTTTTTATAAAACTTGTAAGGAAGCCAAACGCAAACAGGATTTTCCCTCCTGGTAGGTCTGGCGTGCATAATTGCTACATTTTATGTACTCTGCCTACATCCCTTTGTTCCCTGTAGAAAGGATTCTCTTTGGGCAGGCCTGTGTGAGTTTTCTTCATTTGAAGAAGAGGGGCAGTGCAGCTGGAAGTCAAATTAAACATAAATAAGTGAACAGAAGCCAAGAGGAAAGAGACATGATTTGTTAACAAAGTTGAAATAGTTATTATGAATCTGCTGTTGAAGATAATGGTGGGAACGTTATTCACCCTTTAATCTGTTTAGCTTTTATGTGGGCACTTTCACTAAAATTTTGTTAACAAGATAAAAATCTCATTAAGGAGCTTCTGTGGTTTCACAGTTTTAAAATGGAAACTTCTATCTTGACTTCAAAGAAGTTTGGGAACAATTCTGATGATAAAGCATAATTAGTTGCATTTCTTGAATTAGAGTCCAGATTTCTTCTGTTTTATTGACCAGACTGTTCTCAGTGCTCCATTCTGTTTGCTGCTTCTCATAGAGAACTCTAGGCCAGGCATGATGGTGCAAACTTGTAATCTCAGCACAAGGAGTCTGAAGCAGGAAGATGGTTGTGAGTATGAGGGTATCCTTTTCTATATAGTGAATTTCAGACTAGTCATGGCTACATAGTAAGACCCTACAAACAAATAAACAAACAGACAAAAACAGTTAGGAGCCAAAGCAAAGCAAAAATGGAATTTCTAAGTTGATAAATCATTGAGATTAATCAAATCTCTTGTATCTTAGTGTCTCATTATGTGAGTCTCCACATGATGCTAAATGATGTTGTGGGGTAACCAAAGGTTATCTGCCTTTGCAGAGCAGAACTCAGTGTGAACAGGCTTCATGGGAAAGGGGTTTCCTGAGACCCACAAGTGCCAACCATTCTTGTTGTTCAGATTTTCTATTAAAGTATGGATATGATTTTGGGGAGAATCAAGGAAAACAATTGTAAAGGTTCTGAAAATGTGGCAGGTGACATGGAA
>CABHPP010125159.1:15195-40144 GCA_902168425.1 Peromyscus attwateri | reverse complement strand
ATGTGGGGTTGGTGAAGATCTTTTCCCATTCTGTTGGCTGTCTTTTTGTCTTATTGACTGTGTCTTTCGCCTTGCAAAAGCTTCTCAATTTCGTGAGGTCCCATTTATTAATTGTTGTGCTCAGTGTTTGTGCTGTTGGTGTTTTATTTAGGAAGTGGTCTCCTGTGCCAATGCGTTCAAGAGTACGTCCTACTTTCTCTTCTATTAAGTTTAGTGTAACTGGATTTATGTTGAGGTCTTTGATCCACTTGGATTTGAGTTTTGTGCGTGGTGACAGATATGGATCTATTTGTAATCTTTTACATATTGACATCCAGTTATGCCAGCACCATTTGTTGAAGAGGCTTTCTTTTTTCCATTGTATAGTTTTGGCTTCTTTGTCAAAAATCAGGTGTTCGTATGTGCATGGATTAATGTCAGGGTCTTCAATTCGATTCCATTGGTCCGTAGGTCGGTTTTTATACCAGTACCAAGCTGTTTTTATTACTATAGCTCTATAGTAGAGCTTGAGGTCAGGGATGGTGATGCCTCCAGAGGTTGCCTTATCATATAGGATTTTTTTTAGCTATCCTAGGTCTTTTGTTTTTCCATATGAAGTTGAGTATTTTTCTTTCCAAGTCTGTGAAGAATTGTGTCGGGATTTTGATGGGGATTGCATTGAATCTGTAGATTGCTTTTGGTAGGATTGCCATTTTTACTATGTTAATCCTACCTATCCATGAGCATGGGATGTCCTTCCATTTCCTGATATCCTCTTCAATTTCTTTCTTTATAGATTTAAAGTTCTTATC
Source organism: Peromyscus attwateri (assembly GCA_902168425.1). Lineage (NCBI taxonomy): Eukaryota > Metazoa > Chordata > Mammalia > Rodentia > Cricetidae > Peromyscus > Peromyscus attwateri. The sequence continues at coordinate 39,353 of CABHPP010125159.1, read as the reverse complement.
AAATAGGTCCTTCACTTGTTTAGTTAGTGTTATCCCAAGGTATTTTATATTATTTGTGGCTATTGTAAATGGTGATGTTTCTCTGACTTCTTTCTCAGCCCTTTTATCATTTGTGTATAGGAGGGCTACTGATTTTTTTGAGTTGATCTTGTATCCTGATACTTTACTGAAGGAGTTTATCAGCTGTAGGAGTTCCCTGGTTGAATTTTTGGGGTCACTTATGTATACTATCATATCATCTGCAAATAGTGAAAGTTTGACTTCTTCCTTTCCAATTTGTATCCCTTTGATCTCCTTTTGTTGTCTTATTGCTCTAGCTAGAACTTCTAGTACTATATTGAATAAATATGGGGAGAGTGGACAGCCTTGTCTTGTTCCTGAATTTAGTGGTATCGCTTTGAGTTTCTCTCCGTTTAATTTGATGTTGGCTGTTGGCTTGCTGTAAATTGCCTTTATTATGTTTAGGATTGTTCCTTGTATTCCTGATCTCTCTAAGACTTTTATCATGAAGGGGTGTTGGATTTTGTCAAAGGCTTTTTCAGCATCTAATGAGATGATCACATGGTTTTTTTCTTTCAGTTTGTTTATATGGTGTATTACATTGACAGATTTTCGTATGTTGAACCATCCTTGCATCCCTGGGATGAATCCTACTTGGTCGTGATGGATAATTTTTTTGATGTATTCTTGGATTCGGTTTGCCAATATTTTGTTGAGTATTTTTGCATCAATATTCATGAGGGAGATTGGTCTGTAATTCTCTTTCTTTGTTGCATCTTTTTGTGGTTTGGGTAACAGGGTAATTGTAGCCTCATAAAAAGAGTTTGGTAGTGTTCCTTCTGTTTCTATTGTGTGGAATAATTTGAAGAGTATAGGTATTAGTTCTTCTTTGAAAGTCCGGTAGAATTCTGCACTGAAACCGTCTGGTCCTGGGCTTTTTTTGGTTGGGAGACTTTTGATGACTGTTTCTATTTCTTTAGGGGTTATTGGTCTATTTAGGTGGTTTATCTGGTCTTGACTTAATTTTGGTATGTGGTATTTATCCAGAAAATTGTCCATTTCTTCCAGATTTTCCATTTTTATGGAGTACAAGTTTTTGAAGTATGATCTGATGATTCTCTGGATTTCCTCATTGTCTGTTTTTATGTCTCCCTTTTCATTTCTGATTTTGTTAATTTGGATGTTCTCTCTTTGCTTTTTGGTTAATTTGGCTAGAGGTTTGTCTATCTTGTTGATTTTTTCAAAGAACCAACTCTTTGTTTCATTGATTTTTTGTATTGTTCTCTTGTTTTCTATTTCGTTGATTTCAGCCCTCATTTTGATTATTTCCTGGCGTCTGTTTCTCCTGGGTGAGTTTGTTTCTTTTTGTTCTAGAGCTTTCAGTTGTGCTGTTAATTCATTGATATGGGATTGCTCCATCTTCTTTATGTGTGCATTTAGAGCTATGAATTTTCCTCTTAGCACTGCTTTCATAGTGTCCCATAGGTTTGGGTATGTTGTTCTTTCATTTTCATTGAATTCTAGGAAATCTTTAATTTCTTTCTTTATTTCTTCCTTGACCCATTGATGTTTCAGGTGGGTATTATTCAGTTTCCATGAGTTTGTAGGTTTTCTATAATTTTTGTTGTTGTTGAAGTCTAACTTTAGAGCATGGTGGTCCGATAAGATACAGGAGGTTATTCCAATTTTTTTGTATCTGTTGAGATTTGTTTTGTGACCAAGCATGTGGTCAATTTTTGAGAAGGTTCCATGGGGTGCTGAGAAGAAGGTATATTCTTTTGTGTTAGGGTGGAATGTTCTGTAGATATCTATTAAGTCCATTTGAGACATAACATCTGTTAGGTCTTTTATTTCTTTGTTAAGTTTCAGTCTTGTAGATCTGTCTTTTGGTGAGAGTGGTGTGTTGAAATCTCCCACTACTAATGTGTGGGGTTTGATGTGCGTTTTAAGCTTTAGTAATGTTTCTTTTATGAATGTGGGTGCCTTTGTATTTGGGGCATAAATGTTCAGAATTGAGACTTCATCTTGGTGGATTTTTCCTGTGATAAATATGTAATGTCCATCCTGATCTCTTTCGATTGATTTTAGTTTGAAGTCTATTTTATTAGATATTAGGGTTGCTACACCAGCTTGTTTCTTAAGTCCATTTGCTTGGAAAGCCTTTTCCTAGCCCTTTTCTCTGAGATAGTGTCTGTCTTTGAGGTTAAGGTGTGTTTCTTGTATGCAGCAGATGGATGGATCCTGTTTTCTTATCCATTCTGTTAGTCTGTGTCTTTTTATAGGTGAGTTGAGACCATTGATATTGATGGATATTAATGACCAGTGATTGTTATTTCCTGTTATTTTTTGTGGTCGTGTTATGTTGTCCTTCTTTGGTGTTTGTTGGTGTGGGTTTATCTATTTCCTGAGTTTTCATGGGTGTGTATAGTTTCTTTGGGTTGGAATTTTCCTTCTAGTGCTTTCTGTGGATAGGTATTGATTAAATCTGGTTTTATCATGGAATATTTTGTTTACTCCGCCTATGGTGATTGAGAGTTTTGCTGGGTATAATAGTCTGGGTTGGCATCCGTGGTCTCTTAGTGTCTGCATAACATTTGTCCAGGACCTTCTAGCTTTCATAGTCTCTATTGAGAAATCTGGTGTTATTCTGATGGGTTTGCCTTTATATGTTACTTGGTCTTTCTCCTTTGCAGCTCTTAATATTTTTTCTTTGATCTGTATGTTTAATGTTTTGATTATTATGTGGCAAGAGGACTTTCTTTTTGGGTCCAGCCTATTTGGTGTTCTGTAAGCTTCTTGTATCTTCATAGGTATTTCTTTCTTTAGGTTAGGAAAGTTTTCTTCTATGATTTTGTTGAATATATTTTCTGTGCCTTTGAGTTGGTATTCTTCTCCTTCTTCTATCCCTATTATTCTTAGGTTTGGTCTTTTCATGGTGTCCCAGATTTCTTGGACGTTTTGTGTTACGACTTTTTTGTCTTTAGTGTTTTCTTTGACTGACGAATCCATTATCACTATTGTGTCTTCAGTGTCAGAGATTCTCTGTTCCATCTCTTGTATTCGGTTGGTTATGCTTGTTTCTGTAGTTCCTGTTCGTTTAGTCAGGATTTCTATTTCCTGCATTCCCTCAGCTTGTGTTTTCTTTGTTGTCTCAATTTCTCTTTTCAGATCTTGAAATGTTTCTTTCATCTGTTTAATTATTTTTTTCTTGGCTTTCTTTGATTTCTTCCAATTTTTTGTTTGTTTTTTCTTCCATTTCTTTAAGGGAGCTTTTTATTTCCTCTTTAAGGAGGTTTTTCATTTCTTCTTTAATGGATTTTTTCATTTCTTCTTTAAAGGAATTTTTTATTTCCTCTTTAATGGAGTTTTTCATTTCTTCTTTAAGGGAATTTTTTATTTCCTCTTTAATGGAGTTTTTCATTTCCTCTTTAAGGGAATTTTTTATTTCCTCTTTAATGGAGATTTTCATTTCTTCTTTAAGGGAATTTTTTATTTCCTCTTTAAGGGTATTTTTTATTTCCTCTTTAAGAGCCTCTATCATCTTCTTAAAGTCATTTTTAGGATTGATTTCTTCTGTTTCTTCTGCCTTGGTATGTTCAGGACTTGCAATTGTAGGGTCGGTAGGTTCTGGTGTTGTCATATAGGTCTTTATGTTGTTGCCTGTATTTTTCCGCTGGCGTCTACTCATCTTTTTCTCTGCTCAATTCAGATGGTGTAAGACCCTAACCCTTCAGGCTTACACCTCCAAGCCTCAGAAATGAGGAACTTCAAGCCCCAGGAAATGAGAATCTAAATATCTGGTTCCCAGAGCAAGATGACCACCCCTGTTCTCAGTCGGTGAAGTGTATACTTATGATTCTGGTGGTCTGGTTCGGTAGTTGGTTGTTGCCTTCTTCTGTGTTCTCGGGTTATGTTTTGCTCTTTCATTGACTCCTCAGCTGATCTTGTTTCCTCAGACTTCAGACTGTAGGATTCTGAATCCTTTCCCGGATGGATTTCAGCTGAGCGGGATGGATTTCAGCTGAGCAGGGTAGTCTCACCAGCACCTCCAAGTTGTTGGGTTTCGCAGGATCAGCAGCTGGGCCCTGGGTTGGCCTCAGACAGAGTGTTCAGATCCGTTCTGGTTCCGTCACACATAGATGGCTCCTTCTCTGTGTGTTGGGATTAAAGGCGTCCCTGTTCCAAGCTCTTGATTAAGATCTTGTTTTCACTAACTCTTCGGCGGGTAATAGCTCAGTTTCTGGTCTTTATTACAACTGCACTTCAGCCGCCGCCAGCCGCTCCGCTTCCACCTGCCTCAGCGGCTAGCGCTCCACTCCCGCCTGCCTCTGCGGCGTGCCACTCCGCTCCCGCCTCACTCTTACTCTTATATTTAGCCCATTTCTATTAATCTATACTTTGCCACGTGGCTCGTGGCTTATTGGTACCTTACATCTTCCTTGTCCTGGTGGCGGCTCCTGCAATCTCCCCCTCTGCCTTCCTGTTCCCTCAATTCTCCTCTCTGTTAGTTCTGCCTATATTTCCTGTCTGGCTACTGACCAATCAGTGTTCATTTATACAGAGCGATATCCACAGCACTTCCCCTTTTCTTCTTTTTCAAAAAGGAAGGTTTTAACTTTAACATAGTAAAATTACATATAACAAAACAATTATCGAGTAAGAATTGCAGTTACAATATTAAAGAAGATATCCTATCTATCTTATATTTGTGAGTTTAAGGTTTTATATCTAACTTATCTTTTATCATAACTAAGGAGAATTGTAACTATCTAGTTTCAACTACATCAAAGACCTCAGAAGGATATAATATTACCTGAGAAACGGGAGAAGGATGCAAACAACTTTTGGGAGTCTTGCAGGGTAGACAGAGACAGCTGACAGCCTGGACAGTCATCTAATGTTTCTTTGTAAAGTTGGGGCATCTGTCTTCAGCCCACAGGGCTAGAGTCTCTCAGTTATTTTTTTCAATGTCCTATAGAATGTCTGACAGTTTTCTCTGTGAAGCAGGAAACTGAAGGACCATTTTGTCAAGCAAAGTTCAGTGGTCATCTTTCTATGGGTCCTGCATGTCCAGTCGATCAAGCAGTCCAGGCAAGAACAGTTTCTTGCCCAAATGGCTATTTTTGCCAAGGTGAAGATAAACTCCATATGGAGTGTCTTCGATGCCTATCCTCCTCTCTGAAGTAAATCCGGTGCTGCCAGGAGCAGACATGTCTCACTGTCTAGAAAGTCTAAATTTTTAAAAGTATTTTAAATGCCATATTCTGTAGGTCTTTGAAGTATTTGGAGATTACTTATCTATCTGAAATATATCTATGTATACCTAAAAGACTTAACTATCATGGCTATAAGTATGATTATCATAGATGACTAATTATTAATCTATTTCTTAATTATCCATTTTAATCTAAATGAGTTACATAAACATAATACCTCAAACGAGAATAGAAATATATGTACAGTATAATAAAATTAAGTTTAAACTTGTATCAATAAACTAAAATCTATACCAATGTAAAACATTTTGAACATAAACTAAAATCTATACCAAATGTAAAACATTTTAAACAAGTTGTTGTTCTTTAATAGTAGGTTCATTAATCTACCCTTTTATCCTATCATATCTATATTCTATATATCTATATCAATTTATAGTATAATAAAAAATAGCAACCATAAGCTCCTTCATTCTGAAAGCTTCTGGTGGTTCTTGTGAATATTTGTGTGGGAAATCAGTTTTCCAGCTCTGTCTTTTTTCTTCTATGAAGACATAGAGAATTCAATCATTTCGTATTTTATTATCCTTCCACAGTGCAGGATAGTAGTTTGCCCTGAACCCCATTCCCACATTCCTACTCTGGCTTCTGTCCAGAATCTAGCACAATGCCCAGTGACAGTATGTGCTCCAGGAACACAGACTATATGAATCAACAAATAACATATACTTACAATACGCCTCCCTGTTCCAGTCAATGAGATGAATAAGAAAAGCAGTCATTGGCCTCAAACAGCTAATTGTCCACTGTGGGATACAGAAAGGAAAGCTGCAGAACTGTATAATAAGAAATGTGAACTATTCACAGGTCGATGGTTGGAGGAGATGGTATGAACACTCCTGGGAGAAGCCATCTGATTTCTCTGTGTTTGATGGAATGTCAAAGGATATACAAAGGAGACCCAAAGGAAAAAATAAAAAAGCCTGCTAGGTGTAGACGAAATAGAAGAGAGTGGTTTTTTGTGTCAGAGGCCTAAGTTTAACCGATAAATGTCCAGGCATGCATTAGAAAAGTAGTCAGTGGTTAGATCATGAAAGAGCTTTTGTCCTCTGTTTAATTGACAAAAGTTAAAGCTCATAACCACATTTGTGTTGTATATAGTTCATTCCCACAACAATACACTCTAAAACATGAGTTGAAGACTAGAGAGAGGGAGATGCTTGACATGATCTTAAAAGGAAAAAAAATCACTTGGGTTGTCTAAATTATACTATGGCCAGAGAGAAATGGGGAATGTTAGTTTGTATCCCTGAGAGGAAAATGAACATCTTCATATTATCAGTTACTGAGATTTCAGGTCATTTGTTTCTCAGTTTAAATCAGCATGTCCTGAATGATGCAGAAATCATTGCCTAGTGCATCAAACCTAGTGCAATGAAGTTGTGATATGTGGGAGTAGCTAGACCTGGAAATAATTTTCATGTATGATAGAAATGAATATTGCAGGCTAGAAGATGCAATCCCTGAGATGCAGTGACAGAAACTTAAAAGTAAGCTAAATTGTTGCTTGGGAGAAGAAAGAAGGAATTTTACCCTGAGTTTGTAGCTTTAAGGGAAGCAATTGGGTATGGGAGTGCAGCCTGATATATGGACAGCTTTTGGTGCTTGGAAACTTAGTAGCAAAAAAGGGAGGCACCTAGAGAAGAAAAGAAATTAGTTTGCAAGCAGAAAGGAAAGTATTTATGAAGAATCCAGAAATTAGAGAACTTTTCCAGAACTCCAAATAGTAGAAGCTAAAACAGATACATTTTTTATCTTAAAAAATAAATCCATGATAAAACTAAGGACACACCTGTGGTATTGATTATCAAGGTACCCAGTAGACGAATAGATAACCTGCAGTTGAAAGAGAAATGTCTCCATTGGCCGAAGCCAGATCTCCTCCAGATATGTGTAGGAGAGGCAAACCACAGACAACATCTTTAAGGGGTTTTGTTAAGCTTTGAAAACACAGATGTATTGAAGAACACACACAAAAATCACAAACCAAGCAGAAACTTGAACTTGGCAGATTGTGTGACTGTTTGATGCCCAAGGTCAGACAAGGACCCCAGTCCTCTCTCTGCAGTGAGCAGACTGAAGAAACTGGGCAGCTCACCAGAGGGACCACCTTGAGTGTACTCACTTTAAAATGGACATGATGGAATAATCAGACATTAGGACACAGAGAATACTGACCAGAGACCCCTTCCCAGGGATGGAATTGGAGCATCATAGAGAAACAATTGCTACCCCGGGAAAGAGAAATACTGTGTACCTTTCCAACTTTCCATTTCTGAATGACTATTGGTTGTTTTGCTCCTATTCTAGCATTTATTGATGCTTTAGGAAGGAGCAGATGACTTACTTTAAATTCATTATTCTCTAGATAAAGACACCACTCCCAAATGTGACACTTAAGCTGCTGCAAGTAACCAGGATGTAAAAATTACCACAAGCACAACACTTGATGTCCAGACCACATGAGGTTTGGAGGTTTTTCGGTACACATAAAGATGGTCACATATTTTAATGCAGAAATGAGGGTGAAACAAATGTTTGGTAGTGTCGAAGGACAGCGTAGGAAGGTGTGTCAACGGCCAAGTGCTTAAGGTACGTTTTCCTTTCACATACATCCTGTCTCCCTCATGTTTGCATCAAGCCCCATGGCTAGCCCCAGTCAATCAGCTGCAGAGAAATGCTTTATCATAAAAACGAGACTTTGTCAGTGAACAAGGCTGTTCAAGGTGCCACTTACTTATCCAGGGTCCTAGTGTAGAGAGATGGAGATGAGCCTGTCACAGGAGAACTTTAGCACAACTGTGAAACAAAGCATAGCACTTGCTAACAGTGCTGATGGACACCAGATTATCAATACAACCCCCCATGACTTCTTACTGTGTTTGTAGAAGGAAGCCATCCCACCAACATCTACTCAAATTAATGAATGACCACAGACAGTTATTCTAGAGTTTACATTAATTAAAGGGCTCAGTTCTTTCCACTGAATTAAATTTAGAATCACAGCTGTTTTTTTTTTGACAAAAGGTACTATTTGTCTATAGAGCACTTCTGATTCTATAAGCAATTAATGAATAAATAGAAAGATATACACTATTAAGGAGTACATTAAATATAAAAATAAACAACAGTTTCTCACAATGAGAAAAGATGATTTACAACAATTTAAAAATGAAAATTAATACTATATCTAAATTCTATTTTTATTAAAATGAAAAAGATAAGAATTGATTATCACATTATTGATTAGAAAGAAAACAGGTGCTCTTGTATAATAGACTGTAGAAGAAAATCTAATACTATTATTCTGCTGAATGGTCATATTATTAAAATGACTCCTAATGACTTACTGGTATACTCATAAATCAGTGTGTCTCTCAACCCTCATCAGAAAAGCTGTTACTTGCATTAGATAGAAATTAACACAAGGATCTTCTACTGGTCAGTATGCAGAGAAAAAAAGACTGTGGAGTTCTCAGCCCTAAATGTGCTATGTGTACCACACTCCTCCTTGCAAAAGAGGAGGTGGGAAGATTGTAAGAATTAGAGGCATTGGATGACTTCAAGAAAACTGTGTTTTTCAGACACAACAGGGAAAATACACATATAAACCCACAACGTGACAGTGTGTGCAAGACATGGGAAAGCTCAAGGCAGAGAAAATTCCAACCTGGATGGGGGTAGGCATAAAATCCCACCACTAGCTGAGGAGCTACTGACATTTGGTAGCTGGTAGGAGATGGAAGCTGAATATTCTTTGATGATTTAACTGCTGATAGGTCAGTCACCCTACAGGACAATCTTAACTCCCAAGAGTATTTAGGCAACAGAAATTTGATTTGATTGGGTGGGGGATGGACTCAAAGTGGGGTGGATGGGTAGGATATGGGAGGAGTTGGAGGAAGAAGAATGAATATGGTCAAAATAGATTATATGAAATTCTCAGAGAATTCATCAAACTGTTACTAAATTACTGTTAAATCAGGGAAGGATTTGTAAAACTATAATTAAAATGATAATTACTAATACAAAAGCAAAATATACTATAAGAAGTGGAATGCAAGCCTCAAATGTATGCATTTGAAGGACAGTAAATTTACTGGATGAATTTTATCAACCAAAAGGTTAAATCGAAGATGCTTTCATTTAAAGAACTTTTACAGTTTGCTTTCTTTTAAAACTAATGTTAATTTAGTTTGGGTAATTCCTCTTTAGACAAAGGAAGCATTTAAGACACGTAATCAGGACTATGTGACATGAGGTTGTCTGTGTGAATAAATGACTAGCTTTACTTTTCTTTTTTTTCATTGCCCAAGACATCTGATTGATGGAGCCCAAGCCTCTCACAGAGTCCAGGAAGCTGTGCAAAATGGGAAATGCAATTTTTGCCTCTGGGAGTACACCTAAGTGACGTCACAGCAGAGCCCAGGATGACAAACTGTTGTATCCAGAACTCTGAAAAGACATGATGTGGTCTGAAAACAGGATGGCTCCAGATAAGAACAAAGAGAACTCATGAGGGAAGGCAGTAAGCACCACAGTGAGGCTGAGGGTTTTCCTAGTTCCTAGAAAAATCACTGCAGGTAGAAATGTGGTTTGCTTCAGATTTTAAAGAAAGGTAATGTTTACAAAGTTTCCATATTTATTACCACCTCTACCTTCCATGCCCTGCCTCCCAATGTCTATTTCACACTGTTGTATAAGAAGTAACTCCAGAGGAAGTAGGAGTACCCTGAATCCTCCTCAGATGTAGTATCAATTAATAAATACTACTGCAATCTCTGTCTGTGTGCTACCAACAAACAGTTCATTCTGATTCCAAATCGCAGTTCAGAAACTTGAGATTTAATTATTTTCTCTAATTTGTTGAAAGTAAAACTTCTCAGCTCTCCACAGCTCACTTTTGCAAGCAAATTTATTTTTATTTTGTACAGCTGTGTCACTGATTCTAACAAGCAAGTACTGATTTACCCCTAAGACCCTAAGAGTGACAAGTGATAGATGCCCAACAATGGTCAGCTTCTTTGGTATTCTCTAATGCAGAGAATTACCTGCTCACTTCAAATCTTACTATTTTGGAATGATGTTAATGTGGGTCATCCAGGCATTCAAAATTCAAGTTTATACTTCACTTTCTACAAAAATATAAGATTTGCCAGAGACCTAGTCTCATGTCAAACCAATTTGACAATACATTTAGAAAGCTGCTGGTAGAATGCAGACTAAAGCATCGGAAGATTTGTTCACAGACATGAAATAGACTCAGAATGCCATCAGTCAGTCTTGGTTCTTGGCATATGGAAATGTTGGCTTAGTGCCTTTTCCTAAATCCAAATAAAATAAAATAGGCTTCTCATTCTAACCAATGGATAATTCAGTACCTTCAAATTCCACTTTTCCTTGAATCATTTCACTGTGGACAAAATGTAAAAGTCCAATTTAGATTCTTAAATACAATAGTGTGAAGAAATAAAGAAGGAAACACAAATAGATTCTCTGCATTTATGAAATCAGATAATATAAGGATGCACATTCTTTGTGCAGGAACAAAGGTGAGTTTGAAGTAGGCTGGAAGAATGGAGGAGTCTGAGGGTCTGAACTTAATTGGGTCGGAGAATATTGTGTGTGATCTGCTGATAAGGGCGCCTGTTCAGTAAAGACAGGACTCAGTCCCTAGTGTCCAGTTCAAGGTTTAGACCTACACTTGGGCACCTTTCATAGCGGCCTTGTAATAAGACAATGGGCTTATGTCTAATTCTTATCTCTGTTAGTTGTATAAACATAAACCAGCCAATACTTCAAGATATGTTTCTGAAACTCTCTCCCTCTTTGTATTCCTTTTTACCTGTTTTTTTTCCCTAATTCCTATTTTGAGTAGGACCTATGAAAGATGCCCAGTTGTTTGAGGCTAACATGAGAAAGATAAGAAAATTATCTTGCCTTTTCATGATTAAAGATGTGGCCTTCGGTACATTCCCTGGATGTATCTTCTTCCATAGACTGGCAGGTGCTCAGCGGACACCGGGGTAGCTTATGACACTGTATTCTCTCCTTGTTCACTTTGCATTGTTGGTACAGCACTTCAGGCTTCACAGTCCCTTGCACAGTTGCTGGCCTGATCAGCTCAGAGTAGTGTAAAGCTCACCAGGCCCTGCTCTGTCCAAGTGCCCAGGCCTTCATTAGCTCCTTGGGGTAATATGGAAACAGACAGACAATGGTGATGCTGAGGGTACACACAATGAGTTCTTCTCATAAAATGCTTTCCTTTGGAAACAGACTCCTCGATTACCCATGTCTCCTGGGCCAGCTTTCTCTTGACAGATGACATTTACTTCATTCTATTTCCATATCTGAGTCAGTCTGTCTTTCTCTTCCTTTTTGCTGTGACCCTTCATCACCCCCTGTGGCCTTTCCTTCTGTCTGTTCACAGGTGTTTCAAATTTCTTTTGCTGCAGTTTTTTTTAATTGACTAGATTTTTCTCTTACACAATACATCCTGACCAGTGTTCCCTCCCTCCACTCTTCCCAGGTACCCCCACTTCCCCTCTCCACAAGATCCACTCCTCCTCTGTTTCCTTTTCAGAAAAGAGCAGGCCTCCAAGAGATGACAGTCAAACAGGACAAAACAGGCCCTCTGTTTTGAGAGATATAGCTGTTATCTACTAATTTCTCTTAATAGCCTGAAAGCACAAAAATAGACAAGATCAATGAAATAATTTCTTCAAAAAGCTTCAAACCACATAAATGCAGATATTCTACTGTGGTCCAATGTATAAAATAAGATAAAAATAAAGTTCAGAGGTAAGCAGTTGGGGAGTGAATGAGTAATTTCATATCCATCACTTGTAGAAAGGAGTGCTTTTGAAATTTCTTTTTATGAATAACATTGAGGGGCAGATTGACATCTCTCTTTTTTCTCTCTACCTCATTTCTATGTCCCCTTATTAGTATTACTTGTGGAGGACAAAGCAACTTCATTACATGTTGTGTTCTCTCCAAAGTACTTAGAGCAGTCACTTAATCTTTTGGGGCCTCAGTTTCCTAATTTGTAAAATGAGAAAGTAGGGGGCAATCATTTCAGACTTGTCACTCAGTAGGGACACTTCATGATTCTATGGAATCTTGGGAAGTAAAACAATGTTTTGATCACACACTTGGTTTATCTGGGAAAGCCCCCCATGGGATATGACATGGGAAATTTGAGAGCTGCAGCGTGATGTCAAAGCCATTCTCCTGCAGCAGAACAGTGGCTGGGCATGCGAGGTCTCAGCTTGGTTAGAATTCTCTAGCTCACTGAACTATGTGCTAAACAGCCATCCAATTGTTTTGTCTTTCTTTCCTCTGCACACAGCAGCAGGCTCATAGTAAATTTCACATTATTTGACTTGCTCTCACAGTAATTCATCACACTGGGGGAAAATACATCTAGCCTCAACAAATTAAAGCCATATTTGATTTAATCATTTTCCCTTTAACAGGAAGCCATTAGCATGGCAGGATTAAGAATAAATTCTTGGTTTTGATTATTTGTGTTGATAAAATTTATTGGACTCCTCACCAAATTACTCTTTACACTCTCTTGCTGCTCTGTCCTGATTTGTTTATTAATGATTGAGGTCAAAGTCTGATTTATGAGCAAAAGAGTCTGTCCTACTTACAATGCCCTCATGAAAATTCCTGGTATTTACTGCCGTGCATTGAAAGCATTGATGGTGATTAGTGTCAAGCAAGGCTCTAAATATTTATAGATTTGATTCATAAAATTATCCAAAGTATAGATTTTTGTGATATTTGATCTGGGTAGGGATATGAGCACTATTTTCCATAACTATTTTCTGTTACCTGTAATACACTTTGGGCATATTGGATGCTAGACTATGTCTAGAGTGGGTAGCATGAATTAACCTTTATTGAACATATGTGTTCCAGGAATTTTTCTAACCCTCACAAGTAATCCTATGAGGTGTGAATTTTTATCTCATCCTCTCTATTCTACTGCCTCTCAGCTGGATAATAATGTTTACAATGTCTTTGTAATTCTTGCCATCTTCCAGGCAGTCTTCAAAGGGTGTCAGAGATACCATAGCACCCCCAATGATAGATTCCCAATGATGCTCTTACCATCGTGCAGACGAGAAGCTGAGGCACAAAAAGGTTCATTAGCTTGGCAAGGAGGAGCTAGGCTTAGAGGCAGCTAGTGCTTCTAAACCAGTGGTTCTCAACCTGTGTGTCATGACCCTTTGGGGTCAAATAACCCTTTCACAGGGGTTGTCTTAGGCTATCGCAAAGCACAGATATTTACATTATGGTTCCTAACAGTAGCAAAATCACAGTTATGAAGTAACAACGAGAATAATTTTATGGTTGGGGTCACCACAACATGAGGAACTGTATTAAAGGGTCACAGTGTCGGGAAGGTTGAGAACCACTGTTCTAAACCCTTGTCCTTAAAACCTGATTTCTTCCATTTTTCTTAGCATTGAAGTGTTTTTGTACTTTATGAGCGGTCTATAATCTTTAAAAAATATTCCTCACATTTAAATGGCTATAAAATATTTATTTTAGAAGATGGCTATGAAGATTAAATCCGGATATATATGTTAAAGGATTTGGGGAGGTCTGATAGATTCTCAACCTAATCTTTGAATTTCTTTGAATGCAGGAACTTACGCTCATCCTCAGTTAGTCAACATTCACAATAACTGTTGTACAAATAACTAAACATAATCATTGAACAGCTTGATCCATGAATGAATGAATGCAAGTGCTGAAGGTCACTAGTTGGTAAGAGGAGCCAATCTGGATCAGCTCCAGCAGATTTTCATCACTGCAATAAGTCCTTTTAAAGTTGGTTTCTTTCCTAACAGTATATTTAATTCTTGTGATATGAAACACTGAAGTATTGTAGCATTTAATAAAATATGGTATAAGGACATGGGTAACTGTCTATATTGCTGGTCCTCTCAATTTCTTTTGTTTACTATCATTCTAATCTCAGCAGCTAAATTTGGTGTTGCTGAGAGACTCAGGCATCAGACTTCCTTCTAAGTATCCCTCCAAGTCTCCTCTAGTTTCTACAACTTTTAATATCGTAAGTTCACTAACATCTTTTATTGTCTGGCTTTTTCCTGGGTCTCTCTTTTTAATTCCAAAGCTTATCCTCACCTATAATTGAACGTCTCTGCTTGTTTACCTGATAATCATTTTAAGTGTAACATTTCTAATGTTGAAGTCAAAAGCAGAGTAGTGTCCAGATTATCTAAGAAAAGAAGGTGTTTCAAGTGTGTATGAGAAAGTGACTTCTCTGGGTGATAATCCCAAAAGTCGGTATTGGCAGCAGAAAGTCTGGCTGAATGTATAGAGTGCAAGATTTCAGTGCTCAGGCGTAGGTGGTTAGTAACACTGGAGGGGAAGGTCTCAGGGTTCAATGTGTATGCTGAAAGCATATGGGAGAGAATGGATCCGCCAGAACCCAGAGATACTAGGAAAGGAGGAGCCAAGAGTGGCTTTTTAGGTGTGGCTTGAACAACTAAATAAGCAGAAGTGTCTTCTAAATGGAAAAGGAGGCAATATTAAATGCTGGTATTGATGGGTATTGAGCAATCTAATAAGACAACACTGGTCAGGATTATTTTGTGTAATATCCTCATAGTGAGTGCAGAAACTTACTGTAAGCTATCAAGGAAAAATTTCCCACAGACCTCTCACTTACCAGCTTCTATGCTTTCATTCACCAGATTTCACATAGTCTCCATTCTCAATTCTGATTAGTAATTCTTATTTCAGTTTCTGGGTTGGCTGTTTTCTTTATTTCAAAATCCTGGCTTTGTTTTCTGGTTTTTGCTCTCATTTGTCTACTCATGCATAGTACCTGTGTGACTGAGGGAAATTCCCTCCTGAATACAGCCTGAGCTCCTACCTGGGCTATTGATTGCCCTGAAAGGCAGCTATTGCCAAGGACTGCTAAACCTCTGAATGCTGATATAGGCAGTGTTCACTCACCTTTTACTTCCAATATGATAGCTGATAATCAGTCCTATCCTATGCTATTGTGAACATTGGATAAGAAGGTCCATGCACGAACACCAAGAAATGAACACCAATCGTTAGCCTTAACTACCTCTATCTATTACTATTTTTACTTATCATTTAAGCCCACTGGCAAACAGGATTAGAACATTTGCTAAATCCATTGCCATCCATCTCTCCTTGCTAGGTACTTAAACCTAGCTTAGGTATATTTGTCTAATTATTTAGGTCTTTTACAAATTCAACTCTCAGATTTGCAGAAAGACAAACAGGGGCTAACCGCGGCTGGGGCCACCTCAAGTCTTCAGGCCCGGTAGCGGCTATAGTAGAACTTTCTAATTTTTTCTGTACTGCCCCACGACCTTCAAGGTTTCGCCAAATAGTGGAAAGTGGGAGGAGAAAACAACAAGGCTTGCTTTCCTGAGGCCTCCCCCTGCCCAATTCGTGGTCTCCTGAGACCATGACTGAGGACCGGGTGGTGTGCTTCCTGTTTGGAAGGCTCAGCTTAAGGGTTCCGATTTAGCCTGAGAGGTTCTTGGGAAACACGAAAAACTCTGAGACAAGACACCAGGTAAAAAGCTTGAGCCAGGCAGTTAAGTATGCCTGAAGGGGGAGACATGATCAGAGAGAGGATCAAGACCCGAACATGTAAGGCATTTTGGGCTAACCTGGGCTACAAGAGACCCTATCTGTAAGTAAATAGATGATAAAACTGTTGCCCCTTAGATAGATTAAAAAAAATACTAAACTGTCTTTCCAGCTGGACGGTGGTGGCGCACTCCTTTAATCCCAGCCCTTGGGGGGCAGAGGCAGGTGGATCTCTGTGATTTCAAGACCAGCCTGGGCTACAGAGTGAGTTCCAGGAAAAGGTGCAAAGCTACATAGAGAAACTTTGTCTTGAAAAACAAAACAAAACAAAAAAACACACACAAAAAAACAAAACAAAACAACAACAACAACAAAAACAAAAAAACAAAAACAAATTCAACTCTCCTGAGCTACCTCAAAACTTCTCAAAAATTTTCTTTGCCCTTTGACCCTTTCTTTTGACTGCTTTCCCAAGACCAAACTTACATGACATTTTTCAGTTGGGTCATTCTTATGGTAGCTAAACTTTGAAATTGTTGGTTTTGAAAATTTTCCTCCTCCACTGATCTCTCCATAGCCACAGAAAATGATCGTACATCAAGTTCTTTTTGCTGCTGTTGAAGACCAGCATGCCACAGGATATCCAAATCAAGATAGCCAGAAGTATACCTATAGCTATAACAATTTTACATTTTAATGAACTTATTACTTCCTTTGTCATATGATTATTTGTTTCCATACTTCATACCATTTTTAAATGTTCACATTGATCTGGGAATCAATTTTGTCCTGGAAACTTAAAAGAGAGTCGTACTATAGTATTCACATTGAGTAAAACACTCAAGACAATTACTTGAGTAGTTCACGCATTATTAAATTCCTTTCTCTTAGTAATCTAAGGCTGCATTAATTATACACTTTCTTTACTGGAGCAGAATTGAGGGGCTGAACCCAACTCCAGGCTGCCTGCTTTCAGTTTTGTTTTGGTTCCCAAATTACTACTGCTATATGTCTTTAAGTTTTGAACTATTTAAAAGAATGTGTCGCTCTGGGTTCCATACAAACCTTCCTGTAGTCAGCCTGTAGAAATAGAGCTGATGGCTACAAAACTGTAGTAGTTCCACACAAACCAAAGTTAGTGCTCCTCCCTCGAGCTTCCATTGTTGGGGAAAGAACAATAGATTTGGCCTCTTTGGGGTAGAGTATAGAAACAGGTTAAAACATAAAACAAAATAACAACATCGACAAAACCTAAGCTTTCCCCATTCATTTGTCTTCTCTCTCATCCTCTCTGCTTGTCTTCCAGGTCCATCACTACTGCCCTTTTCTGTTCCTCTGTTTTCAGGTAGCTGGCAAACCATACTGTTGAAGACATAGCCCTATAAATCACTCAAAAGAAACTAATATGTCTCCCCCCAAAAAGTAATGTTCATTGTATTGTATTTCTGGATTTTAATACTCAATTGTTTATCATTTACTCTAATAGATTGTAACAACTGAGAGGCCCTCCACCCCCGGCACAGTGGGGGCTTCCTCCTAGACCCTAGATAAGGCATAAACCTGTTTTCACAGAGAGATCTATTATTAAGTGGGAAAGAAAAGTTAAAGTGGATGCTTTCTGACTCAGGCAGAAAAACAGCAGCAATTGACCTTGCAGCTGCAATTTTTAAGAAGAGGAAAGGGGAGGCCTGTGTTAGAATGGACTCAGATGTGGTGGTAAAGGAGATAGGGGATGAGGGAGAAGGAGCAGGGGACAAGGGAAAGGAGGAAGTTCTATTTGTCCCCAGAGGGACAAAGGACTGCCTCTGGATAGAGAGGAGAGAGATGCGGCACATAGGCAGTTTATAAAGGTAAAATGGGAAACCTTGTGTTAGGATGAGGTGTTTAGTTTTAATTGGGCATGTTAATTAGGTAAACCAGAGGAGGGCTTTTGATTGTTAGACTTCAATACTTGGATAGCTGGACCTTGGTAGTCAGCCTTAGAAGAAAGTGTCCAAATAAGGGACTAGACCTTGGTGGCCAGCTTTGGGAATGTAATCTAATGTTTTCTTAGCTAGACAGAGGGAATTAGGAAGAAGGGCAAGGCCTGCCAGAGCCATATGCTCAAGTGGGTTAGTGTCCCTTCAACAACAGGACCTATTTTTGTGGTGTCATTTGGAAAAACAAACTTGGCAAATCACTTGTAGGAAATTCCTTAAAGTAGTATGAACATTTACTGTTTCCAAGGTTTGATGACTTTGAGATGCTAATCTCTTTGGTACTATTTACAAAGGACAAGTACACATATTTTGTATAGAATGTCACTGCAAACTCTGATTTGGTAAATTCAGAAACTAAACTGCTTTAAAAACCAAAACCAAAATCCTTGCTATACACATTCTATCACAGCTAATCACAAACAATAACAAAACACTGTAACAAAAGAAATTATTTTTTGAGAAGAGCATTATAAACACTTAAAATACATTATTTAATTCTGCTTTTAAGAGTCTCGTGAGAAATATTAATCATATAGTTAGAAGTTCTTCCAAGACAGTGCTATCGCTGCCTTGTGAAGGAAATGATGTACAGATGAAGATGCATGGCAGTCTAATGACTAATTAGCTTCCTGTAATTATAAGAATCTCCCTAAATGTCTCTTTCCTTTGACCATGGTTTTTCTAACCACTCACTCTCACGAGTAGATTAGGGTTTGTCTTTCTAATGATCAGC
The DNA here is from genome assembly GCA_902168425.1 of Peromyscus attwateri. Lineage (NCBI taxonomy): Eukaryota > Metazoa > Chordata > Mammalia > Rodentia > Cricetidae > Peromyscus > Peromyscus attwateri. The sequence continues at coordinate 20,748 of CABHPP010125159.1, read as the reverse complement.
AGATTATTTTATTCTTACATCATTTCTTTCATCTGAATATCTTTAAAGCCTGTTTAATTATCTCACTTGAGATACGAAGTGTCGTAATTCTGAAACTTTAAATGACTTAGCTCATCTCCCAGTGACAGTCTCTAGGATGGCTGGGAGTTCCTAGCATTTTTCAGACAGAAGATATCCCTATCACTCCCCATAAGTTTGAATCCCATGCACTGTACTTAATGGACAAGAGGACCCATTGTGCGTGGTGAACTGCAGTATGTGTACAATCTGAATTCATTTGCAAGAATTATTTGGTTGTCAATGGAATTCTACTCTGTTTACTTCTGCCAAAGCCACAGCTGTAACATATGTGTGCAGTAATTAAACTTGAATCAAGCTCTATGTCCAGATATTACAGAGCCCTATCATTTAGATGGGCAAAGAAGCAGAAAAATGAATACACTTTCCTGGGCTGAAAGACCCCCATTTTGTATCCTGGAAATTTACTGAAATCTTGAATAAGTTAAAAGTAGAGTCTTGGGCAAATTGGCAACTCTATTTCTTTTTTCTTCTCTAAGGAGAATTTTTTATCTGTTCATATTATCTCAGATCAATCACTCTTTGGTGGCATTTTTTAAAGGCTTTGAACTGAATTTTGGTGAAAAGACAAAAATTATGATTGTATATATTTTATGATCTTTTAATATGAATCTTAAATTATAAAAGATGGTGATGATGGAAATACATCCAATATATCTGACATATAAAAACCTGATCTCTACTTAGGATTGTTTAAATGACACAATTTTAAAATCTGAATTGGTTCTCATAACAAAGTCCTAGGCCACATTTCAGGTACACAGTGTCCCCATCCCCCACACTCACCCGCCCTGCCACCTCCATGGTGGGTTTCACAGTGGTATGCATTGTTAGCTCCTGTCTTTTATGTCTTGCCCACCCTTTAAAAAATGCTATGTGATGCTGAGGCTGAGTTGGTTGGAGCTGTATTTACCATAATTCTTTGCTTCTTCATTAACAAAGGGCTGTGATAAACTGGAAGAAGACAAAAGAAGTTAATGTCCTTCTTTCCATTCTTTTTTCTCTTCTTTTGTTCTGTCTCTCTCCCCTCCCCTCTCCTCCCCTCCCTCCCCTCCCCCTCTCTGTTTTGTTTTTGGAAATTCCTGAATTCTTTTGAGGCAGTAGCTTCTTCCCCTTCTCTGCTCACTTGCTTCAGCATCTCTTGTAGAAAATGACCTTAATGATGTGAATCACAGGTATCTGCAAAGTTGAAGACTTGGACTTTTCACTGCTGCTGATGCAGTCACTGGTTCTGTTGAGGGACAAAACCATACAATATTAAGGAAAAGGCACTCTGTATAGTCCTGATTCCAGGAATCAGTTTTCCTTATGGAGGCTAAGTCAGCCTGTGTCTTTCATGAGCGTGGTAGCTCTTTCACGTGACTTAAATGGAATCAGATTCTGGATGTATCTTATATTGACTGCCTGCTTCTCTGCTGCCATTGCCAGCATCCATGGACTGTTGGGATCTTAGCACACTGTCATGGATCCCACTTGACAGTAATCACACTGAGGAATTCACTTCATTTCTTAGAAATAGCAGTAAGTTATTTATTAATGAAAACATAATGGACAGGGTAGTAAAAATATTTTTGTCAAAGTAAGAAAGAAATATTCACAAATGTTATAGCCTCATTTCTGAAATTTAAGTCAGTGAATCTGAGATATGAAAGCAAGAGGATTACTGTTTGGTTATTGATTCAGGGTATCTGCAGCAGGCTCGAGGGCATTGCCCTCACTCTGCAAGGTGGTGTCATCCATTTGGTGCTGTGACTAATACTCCAAGTGGCCAATCCATCATTCTGTCAGGCTAGCTGCTCCAGGGTGATGGGAAACATGACAAGACCAGTAACTTCCATGAACACAAGCCCATTTCCACACTTCATTTGCTGTAAAATGAGTTTCCTGTTGAGAAGCAATGCTGGGTAGAATACCCAGATGGTGAATAAAGAAGCCTGTGAGTCCACAGTGAGTCCATTTGGTTTTGGCAAAAGCATCATAGGCAAGGGAGACAAATCTACACCCAGAGTAAGGATTGACTCCAGTGCGAACAAAGAGCTGCCCCTTCCATGACAGACTTGGTCAGAAGTGATCACCTTGCCTCTAGGTAAGAAACACTGAGTTTCTACCAGGTGAGAAATCTACCATATGGGACTTCAGTGTTGGTCTCTGCTGTTGGCTGGGTAGGTACTTGGCAGTGGCCATTCCTTGGTTGGCCTTGAGAAGTGGAAGTTCACGCTTGTGTAGTATGGGGGTATTGTTGCCACTGTGTTGCTTTGCCCATGATCCTACTGGGAGAGAACAAAGATGGATGAATAGCTACAATCCTTGCACAAATAGTTAATTTTGCTTCTTTGAATATTAGCATTCAGCTTTCATATAAAATAGTATTTTTGTGCTTTTAAACCAAGATGCACAAAATTTTCCCACAAATTTTCTTGCCAACAAGCTTTCAGTAGTGTCTCTTCCCAATTCCTGATCACCTGCCCACTGCTCATGAATCAGTGGCATCCATCTGCACCTCTTGCTGTCTATGCTTTCAAGCAAAATTAGGGACCAGGCATGCGCCTTGGCATTCTGAGAGCCTGCAGAGGCTTCATTATGTTCCTTCTGAGTTACTTTTGAGTAGGGTTTTGACTCTCTGCTGATTTGCTTAAAAGAAATGCCAGCACCGTGTGAAGCCTTCTGCAAGCCAGGAGTTGCCTTTCTTTTGTTACTTTGTGATAAGAAACTCTCAGTGAAGTCATAGGCATGGCTTGAGAGTGAGGAATCATGAAAGTCAGAGCCATTTGTGAATTTTCTCATGCTCATAGGATGTCCACAAGCATTGGTGATAGGGTGCCCACTCTAATGGCTCATTGAGAAAGGTTGCATTGAGGTCAATAGGGAATGAGGATTATATTGTAGCTTGAAATTCAATCAAAACCCAAGTTTCTCCTATAATTTGGTAGGAAAGTAAAAGCTGTTTCTCAGTGGAGAATAAATATCTTATAGAACATAATATTACTTCAGAACATTACATTTGTGAATTGTAATCCCCATATAGAGACATGGGAAAGTATGACATGGTGTTGCTGTCTGCTACAGACACTTCAGGCACCAGTAGGTCTGCTATATCCCATGTGAAAATCAGAGGATATTCAAGAGCCCAGGGAGCTTCATGGAGATTGACATGCTAGACAAGAGACAGGTGTAGCAGGAAGATTCTCTGGTCCCACCCGGCCCCAAGGTCCCATGTTTCTCTGGTCCTGCCCCGCCCCAAGGTCCTATAGCCACTTACAAAATAATCATTCAGAGGCTTAATATTAATTGCAAATTATATGGCCTATTGGCTCAGGCTTTTTGTTAGCTAGCTCTTATAACTTAAGTGAACTCATTTCTATTAATCTATATGCTGCCATGTGGCAATGGTATTACCAATCTGCTGGCATCTCATTGCTCCTTGGGTGGAGGGCTCGAGTCTCCTCCCACTCTCCTTTCTCCTCTCACGATCTCTCTTGGATTTTCCCACCTGACTCCATCCTGCCCTGCCATAGGCCAATGCAGCTTTATTTACTAACCAATGGGAACAGCATATATTCACAGTGTACAGAAAGACATCCCACAGCAGACAGGGCAGGAGGAGGCGTCTTTGATCCATGCTTATCAAGGCACGCACTTACAATAAGGCATATTAGATGTTTTATCCCAATTTCAACTGTAACCTCATGACTGGCTCCAGCGAGCTCACTAGGAAGCTTAAAAGCTATATAGAAGAAGCTCTGACTAAATTCAGCCCATAGAATTGTGACAAAATTAAGAATTGCTGTTTAAAGCTACTAAATAAGTGGGGTGATAGCAAAGATTTTAATGAAGTTGCTTTATGTCATGTTATGTGGACATAGGGCTTATATCCATATCACAAACTCTTCATTTGTTACTTGCTAGGAATATAGTTGTAATCTAATCCTGGCTTTTTTCTATTTAGATTTTCTTTTAATTATTCTCTATCATTGTGAGAATAAGTCAACCCATTCTAGTATTTATTTCAGAACACATGCTACATTTTGTATCTAATTGGGATCGCTAAGTAAGATAGTACAATGAGTTAAAACAGAAGGAATTAGTAGAAAAAGTCTCTGAAGTTGATATTGCTTTAAAATGGCAAGTATGAAATCACGTCATTTAAAGTTTGATTATTGATCACTTCTTAAATACATGGAAGAAACTGCTCAAATTCCTTCTCTTTAAGATAAGTTTACCTCAGAAAGTTCAAAGGGATTGTTTTTCTTCTCAGTTCTGCACAAGTATTGACTGGTCTCTATCTAGTCAGCCTTCCTAGGTACTGTAAATGGACATTACTGTTTGTGGGAAGGTAACTTAAAGACATTTTCACCTGAGCAGGCTGCATGTCATTAAGATTATCCTCACCCCAAACACAAATCTGAAAGGATGGTCAAAGGATGGACTATCCTCGAGTCCAGTGACTGAGGTGGGATATCATCTCATTTGGGCCCGAGGAAACCACCTACTTCACGGTATTTTGTTAGAGTCTGTTAATTTAAAACAATCAAACAAGAGAATTATATGAGATGTTTCTTGTACAAAACTGTATGTGCTTATGATGACTAATAAATATTGAACAAGGAATTAAAATCCTTGGTTCTAGCAACAGAGAGCTAATTCCTGTATCTTTGTGGACTTCCTTTACATCTCTTTTCATGTTTTACTTAGAAAGTTTTCAAAATTTACTCATAAATTCTACTCCTGTGAACACTGAGATAAGCAAAAATAAATACATGTAAATATATTGAGGTAATACTATATTTGTTCACTGATCATTTTAATATGTATTTAAGCAAAGAATGTTGTTGGTTCTATATACTTAAACATTAATCCAAGTTAAATATATATAATAAATGATAATATTCCTGTGAAAAATTTATGTCAGTATATTTCCAATGAGAATATTGTTCTTTTTAATGAAATATATTATTTTAGTTACACATTTATTAAAATGGAAACCTTAAAAACCTCTTAAAAGCTTGAATTTTTCAGCTTCTTTCTGTTATTAAGATTTTTTTAATGTGTGAAAATATTAATTATATCTTAAATGGCCCTGAAAAGTGACAAAGGCTGAGACTCAGTAGATTTAAGATGCTTTCTAGTTTCTATTTTTTGGCACCCAATAAGGGATTAACAAAACTTTTTTTATATACAATTGCCAAGTTTCTTTTCTTGGAGAAAGAATTATACTCTGATTTTCTGGTAAATATCTGAGGCTTATCCATCTAGTCCACATCATTCAGTAATGCTCAGAGGCACTCTTATCCACAGATATGATGGAATTGGATTTCTAAGTCAGCAATAGTCAACTTTTGAGATAAACTTCTTCTTCTAGGGATGAAACCTGAAAAAATGCCCTCAATTGTAAAGGTCTATATAGACTATGGAGGAAAACACACACACACACACACACCCACACACACACCCCAGATCGGAAGAGCGTCGTCAACG